>VWZN01017017.1:322706-366500 GCA_013396955.1 Regulus satrapa
CGCGGTGCGGACGTCGCCCGCTGGTACAGGTGCGTTCCGCGGCACCGCCGGGGTTTGCCGTCCGCCCGGCGGGTCGGTATCGGAGAATCTCCGGAGCTTTCCCTCCTTCCCCCACGGGAGAGCCTCTGAGGGCTCGTGGTGATGGGGAGTCGTTGGAGACACGCCCCGGTGAAGGCACGGGAGAGCTGGGAGAGCCGCAGCGGCAGAGCGTGTCCATCGCCCTGCTGTCCGTCTCCTCCTGGGACGGTCCTCCAGAGCGGAGATGTCCCAGAGCAGGAGGTGAGCTGCCTGAACCCCGAAAAGTGCCGTGCACGGGGTCGGATTCCACCTCCACCACCTGTGCCTCCCACCACATCCACTCACCCGGGATGCCTAGCCAATGCCTTCACCATCCATCCCACACTGGACTCTTGTTCATTCCCTCCCCTTGGAAATATCAAGACTTCTCAGCTTTACTAGGACATCAGTTCTCCCTTTTTTTTCCCGGCAAAATATTAATATGACAATCCCCTTCTCCATGGGTCTACTTACACAGCTCAAAATCCACGAATTTGCTAAGGTGGCTTAGGAAGCCTTAGCTACTGTTGCTCAGCCCACAGCATTTGTCCAGGGTCTCTGGAGGCCTGGAAGAAGCCCAGGCAGGGCAGTAAACAGACCAGGCACACAAAGTTCAATTTCTCGTGGGCAGCAGTCATGCCTCCTCTGCAGGCCCAGTACCTGGTGCTGTGCTCTAGATCTGTCTCAGGAGTGGCTGGTTTGCTGAAGGCATGGCAGGGATTTCACAGGCAGGTACGTAGCCTGCAACACGTCTAATCATGAAATCATAAAATCATAGAATAGCTTTGATTGGAAAGGACTTTAAAGACCATCTGGTTCCAGCCCCCCTGCCATGAGCAGGGACACTTCCATTAGACCAGGTTGATGAGAGCCCCATCCAACCTGGCCTCAAACACTTCGGGGGATGGGGCATCAACAGCTTCTCTTGGCAACCCCTTCCAGTGCCTCACCACTGTCATAGTGCAGAATTTCTTCCTGCCAAAGAATCGAATGTCGAATCTAAACCCACCTTCTCTCAATTTAAAACCATTGCCCCCAGTCCTATGACTACATGCTCTTGTAAAAACTCCCTCTCCAGAAGAAGAAACCTTTCAGCACCACTGGCAGTGCCCTGTGCCAGCTCCTGCTCATCCCGCCTTTGGGATGAATGCTGGGCTTCCAGAGCAACTCTCCTGCCAACCTGGAGGCTGCCAGGTGGGGCTGGGAGCAGGTGAGGGCTGTGGTGCCCATTGGCTAGTTTCACACAGGCCTATGCAGACCTCGTCCCCACAGAGGTGAATCTCTGCCCTGTTCTGGGCACAGATCAGCCAGTGTGAGAGCAGAGCAGCTCTTGTGAGTGCCACACAGTTACCTCGCTGCCTGCCTGACTCCTTAAAAGAAAAACTACAAAACAATTCCTGATTCCAATTAGAGGATAAGAATAAAGATGATTTTCCACATATTGTCTTCTTTACCAGTTCCTAGGAGAAAGGAAGAGAAGGGGAAGGAAGGAAGGAAAGGGAGGAAGGAATGAGAAGAAAGTAAAGGGAAAAGGAAAGTGTAAGAAAAGACAAAAGAAATCTAAAATCTTTCCTATATGAGACTCCTGGAAATGTGCCAGGGACAATGTTGGAAATAAAATCCACCAGTGTTTATAAAAACTAGGCTTGAAAGCCAGCACTCTCATACTCTCTAAAGAGGTTGGGTGGTTTTTTTTTTCCTGCTACCATCTCACAGCAAACACTTCTTTATTACAAAAAGCAGAGACACTGAAAAGCTTGATGCAAGTTAAACATGTTTTACTTTCCATGCACTATTAGCACTGAAGTGAAGGAGATGGATACTCTTTAAGGCTTTTGACAATTGAAACAAAATCCAGATCTATTTTTCAGAGAACCACAGGGATATTACCTTTCTTTAAAATACAAAAAATTGCTTTTGGGCTCTCCACCAGATATTCAAAGCTGCTGAAAGGGGTTGTTCCTAGGGTGAGAATTTGGAGTATCTGTCTTAACTGCTTGTCTGTGCATAATAAAAAAAAAAAAATTTAAAAACGCAAAAAAAAAAAAAAAAATTAAAAAACAAAAAAAAAAAAAAAAATTAAAAAACAAAAAAAAAAAAAAACCCAAACAAACAAAAAAAAAACCATTAAAGTAGCTAGGTTACAGGAACAGGCTAAATATGTGATGGTTGAAGAGAAGTAGATGCTATGTGCCTGTTTAGTCAATATATAGTTTTATTTTAGTAGGCACCAGCCATTTTATGGAGTTCTACGTGAGGTCCCTGTTTTGGGAAATATTCAGTAATGCATTAAAAGTGGAATTTGAGGACTTTGAGTGAAATTATTACATTCTGCTATGTTCACTGTTGTTACTGATAAGTAAAACTTTACAAAAGGAAGGCCTTGTAAAACCATGGCTCAGATGCCTTACTTAGGCTAAGTAGAAAAGGACTGTGGGAAAGAAACTCAGCTGAATTAGCAGTAGAAAAACAAGTTACATAGTCACTGTGTGTTCACATTGTGGTGTATGGTGGTTGGTTTAATTATGTTTGTTATGCTTTGAAACTATGTAACTGATAATAGACTAACAGCTTTTAAAGGCCTGGTTTTTGCAGTAAAGCATCTCTCCTTCGCACCTGCCTGCTGACTCTGCCTCAATCCGGCTCCTCGCCCACACGCTGTTTCCCTAGAAGGAATTTTTCCTTTTCCTTTCTCCATTTAGATTAACATAACTTTATAACTTTGCGGAGGCAAACTGGGCAGATGCAGATGGCACCTAGCCCTCAGCACTCAGCAGCCAAGCCAACCTCTGAGCAGCCTAAATTATCACATCTGCAGGAGGCCCATGTTTCCCCTCATTTTTTGCAGGGACATTGGGGGACATACCGCAGACTGTTTATATTGGAGGAGGGTCAAATCTTTCTCCATTAATTGTGTGAAGTAGGGCCACGTATTGCCTCACCTGCCTGTCCTCATGAGCTCCCAGAAGGACTGAGGGAAGGCAGTGAAGGACAATTGGCCTTTCAGGATACACACCATGTCCTCACCATGCTGTAGGCAACTGCAAACATGAGTAAAAGCAAAATCTTTGCTCAAATCCACAACACTGATGCTGCCAGTTATTCTGACTTGAAATCAGAAATCTGGGGAAGGTGGGGTGGGTTTTTTTGTTTGGTTGGTTTTTTCTGTGTGTGTGTGAAACAAAAGAGATGAACACAACAACAGCGTGCCTTACATTGAAGGTTCTGTCTAACCAGGACCAAGGCTTCCTGGGTTGAGCCTACGAAGCCTCTTGTACTCTGTATATCATACCTTTACACTTCTAAACCTGCCAATCTCGTCAAGAGCACCAGCATTTTGTTCTTAAGGTTGGTAAAACTTCCTTCAATGAAGACACACCCAGAGATTGCTCCCACAGAGACAGTGATTTTGTTCGTTCTTGATTTTTCTTCTGAAAACAGAAGTAAGTTATTAGAATAAAGTTGCACACAGAAAAACAAACAAAACCATAAAAGTCTCATACATCTTCTTTCTGTTTCTAAGTTCTGTAATCAATTCTGCAGGAAACTAATAAAATGTGGCAGTAAGAATTCTATTCCTTTTAGTTATTTCAGCTGAGGGTTGTGGCTTCAGGTCATTATACCATACAATGGCTGTAACAGGTATATTACCAACTTTTTGCAAGAAATTCCAGCTCAACAGCACTTCTATACAACCGTCATACAGTTGTTTGCAAAAAATTCCAAACTGTCTTATTTAACTACCTAAAAAACTTTACCTTTTATTTAGCTTTTGTATTCAGTTTTATTATTATTAAGGTAGTTTTAGGTTGAAAGTACAAGATGTAAAAGGATAAATAAAAGGTATAAAAAGAAAGCAAGCATTAAAGAAGCGTTATCTGTTAGCATAAGTAAAATACAGAAAGTTGGTGGTCTCACACATACAGATAGCACTTAGTCAATAAACTTTCTCAATTTATTTTCCAACTGTGTGAAGGCATTTTCCCACATATTTGTGGGAAATTATATCCAGAGTTTTCAATTCCAGAGCCTGCTCAACTCAAGACAAAGGTAAGATCCACTTGATGGAATACCAGGCACCCACGTCTTCTTTTTTACTTCTCTGTACTTAAAGATCTGTTCTTTTTCAGATTTTAAAACATTTATCCAGTCAGACTCCTCAGCTGTGTTTCTGAAACCTCTCATACATCCATCTGAATAAGAAGGGAAAGAACTGAATAAGACACAGCTTCAGAGAAACCCTGAAATGGAACTTGTTGTCTCTCCAGATACTTCTCAATTTCCAGGATTTTAAGATTAATTAGCTCATTTCCTTTTACACAGATCAGTGTCTTTAAACATGAAACAGCTGTCATTAACCAGTCAATCCCTTCTGGGATATGAGGTTAGTGATCACCATTACTGGGCTTCTTTTATAACTCTGAGGTTGAAATTATTTGCATGAAAATAGTATTGCTTCAGAGATGGGGGAAAAGTGGTGATTCAAACCTTTCTGGTTCTCCTACTCAGCTGTACTGACTCATCCACAGCTTTAATGTGCAGCATGAGAAAGGATGTCTGAGTTGCTCAAGTCCTTTTTTACATTTAATGCCACACAACTGGCAGTTTCCCAAGCTGACAGGAATTTGTTCTTGTGAAGAGCAAGTTTGTTTTAGTGTCTCTTTGAATGCATTTCCACCGAGACAATCCACAGTTCTCGCTCTGACTTCTGAAGGCAGAAATTGCTTTAACATTTGGAGTATTAAATGGCCCAACAAGCAACAGAGAAAACTAGAGCAGACCATATTGCTAGCAAAGGGGTCACAATACTTTCAGCCCTCTTCTGCACTGATCAGTGAGAACTGTGACCATGCCTGAGGTGTCTGAGCCTGTTCAGTATGATTTTCACATTTATTCCTTCCCACTTTCCAGAGCCGTTCTTTAGAAGACGTGTATGCCAAGTGTGGTTGGGCTGTGAGAAAACTTCCAAAGCTTCATGAAACCACATTACTAACAAGATAGTTGTGAGTGCATTGCTGCTCTAGTCACTAAGGCACAGAGGAGGACCTAAACAAGCACAGTTTCCACTCTTTGATAACCTGTGACCTCCTGTGAAGACAAGTGCATGTATTCTCACTTTATATGTGGAGAAACTAAGGCTCAGAGAAAACTAGCACAATGTTCTCTGTTGTTCCCTTTTGGATCTTTTGGGGTGCTTGAGGACAACTAGCACCCAAAATGGGATCCTCAGCTGGTATACACTTACAATTCTGGTCTGGCTGGCTTTCCTAAGCTCCTATCGATCACAGTTCAATAACATGAGAAAGCAGGTGGAGACCCTGTTAGCAGAGGTGTACATGGGATCACCTGATGCAAGCAGGGAATAGACACACACCTACATGGATGCAGCCCGGACCCGTGATGGTGTAGTATGAGCTTAGAGCTCACATCAGTCATTCTCTCCTGACAGAAACATGAGCAGAAGCAGCAGCCAGCAAATGTGCAAGCGCTGCATCATCAGATGTGTTGTAGGCTATTGTGAAATCCCTGCCACGCCTTCAGCAAACCAGCCACTCCTGAGACAGATCTAGAGCACAGCACCAGGTACTGGGCCTGCAGGGGAGGCATGACTCTTGCCCACTAGAAATTGAACTTTGTGTGCCTGGTCTGTTTACTGCCCTGCCTGGGCTTCTTCCAGGCCTCCAGAGACCCTGGACAAATTCCATGGACTGGGCAGCAATAGCTACAGCTTCCTAAGCCACCTTAGCAAATTCATGGTTGTTGAGCTGTGTAAGTAGACTCATGAAGAAGGGGATTGTCATATTAGTACTTGACTATACTTGAAAAGGAAAAAAAAGACCAACAGTGGGAATGAGTCATATATATTCTTAATTCTGAAAAATGATTTTGAGACTAAGCACTAGTTTGTGTCAAATCACACTTGTTAAGTGCTGTGCCAAATAGCTGTAATATGCAGCTGAAATGGTTATTACTTTAGCAATATGACATTTCACGTTGCTTCCAGGGCATCTGAGATGTTACTTTGGGATGAAAATAGCGGAGAATGATCACTTTATAACTCATGCAGGAGTGGATGAAAGCGAGCATGTGTTGGGATCTCTAGATGTCTAAGCCTGGCCGTGCAGGGTGGGATTTAAAAGGGTTCTGTTTGTTAGAAAGTCCCCTTTTATCACAAAGTCATGGAATCATAAAATGCTTTGGGTTGAAAGGCATCGTAAAGGGCCCTGTCATGGGCAGGGACGCCTTCCATTAAATCAGGTTGATCAAAGCCCCATCCAACCCAGCCTCAAACCCTTCCAGGGATGGGGCAGCCACAGCTTCCCTGGCAACCTGTTCTAGTGCTTCACCACCCTAAGAATAAAGAATTTCTTCTGATACCTAACCTAAACCTGCCCTCTTTAAATTTAAAAAGATTGTTCCTTTTGGTGTCAGTATCTGCCCATGCAAAAAGTCTCTGTCCCTCCTTTTTATAAACCCCCTTCATGTAACAGAAGGCTGCAAAGAGGTCTCACTGAAACCTTCTCTTCTCCAGGCTGAACAACCCCAGCTCCTTCAGTCTGTCTTCACAGGAGAGGTGCTTCAGCCCTCTGAGCATCTTTATGGCCTCCTCTGGATCTGAACCATATGCCTTAGCATATCGGATAGGAGAATCCCTTCCTTGATCTTCCAATGCACAGGGGTGAGGGTCACCACTCTGTTGTTTCCTAGATCCTCCTTTCTCACCTTTTTAAAGATTGGAGCGATGTTTCCCTTTATTCACTTACCAGGAACTTCATCTGACTGCTGTGACCTTTCAGATGTGATGGTGTGTGACAGCAGTCAGTTCCCTCAGGACCCTGGGATGCATTTCATCCAATCCCCTAGACTTGTGATTATTCAGCTTCATCAAATGATCCTGGATCTGCTCTTTGCTTTTAGTGGAATGGACTCCACTTCTCCCGCACCCACCCAGAGGATCAGGGGGAAGCAGGAAGCCTGACTGCCCGTGAAGGCTGAAGTAGAGGATTCACTGAGTACTTCAGCCTTCTCCATAGCAGTTGCCACCATTTCACCTCTCTTGCTTCTAAGGGGGGTACACTCTTCTCATCCTTTTTATTATCTGACCTTAGTACCTATTGGATCTCTTCTTGTTATTCTTCACATCCCTTGCTAAGTCCCGTTCCAGCTTTGCGTTGGCTTTCCTGACACCATCCCTAGACCATCAAACCATACCGCTGTACTCTTCCAGCAGGTCACCTGTCACTGCTTCCACTGTGCATTTCTTTCTCACTCCTCAGTTTGAGGAGCAGATCTGTGCTCAGCCATGCCATTTTCCAGCCTGCCTTGCTTGATTTCCTACACACCGGGAAAAAAGAGCTCTTGTGCTCTAAGAAAAGTGGCCAAGGAGTGTAACTCAAGACTGCTTCATGCTGAAATCAGTTGCCTCCCTCCTCAACTGTCCTCTCTCAGAAAGTAGTTGGGATTTCAATGTGACTTGCAAGAAACCTTAATGGAGAGAGCTATGGAACAGGTTTTAAAGGAAAATATATCTGTTGCATGAATAATTTTAAATTGTCAGATATGCTAAATACTGCAGACTTGTACAGCCTTCCAGGATGCAAATTGGTTCCATTCCACAATTGAAAACCTGCTGCTGTTTAACAAAAGCTTGGTTATTCAGGCAAAGTAGGAAGGAATGTCTGTCTACCTGTTGAAACAAACCCATATCCTGTGCACACTAGAGAGACACTGAATCCCAGGTGCATCTCTTTCTTGGAAACAGATGAATGCAGCTAATTGCCCCTGGAGAGTGCTCTCATCTAATGGTGTGCTGGTCTTTACATATATATTTTTCAATGCTATTCAGTCCTGATACTTGCACTTTTCCTATAATCTGTCCAAAGGTCTGGATTTGTTAGTGTCTTGGACGCAATGAAATGCCAGCCTTCTCTTTCCCTGCTAGGAAGGGAAATGTACTGAGGCAGTGGTATTTACTGCATTATCTACTGAGCTCCCTGCCAGCCTGAAGTATGATCCTATGATCCTAGGCAGCCTTCCTCATTTGTTTCCATTTCAATTTTGAATTTGTGGCACAAGGAATTAGAGCTATGGATTGGTACTCTGATTGTTTTTAATCTGAAAAAAATTGCAAGCTAATGAGTCTTTCTTTTTTATGCATTCAGAAAATAAAATAGAGAAAACCCATTAGCTAGGTTCATGCTAGCACTGTAGCACAGGCAAGGATAGTGCAGTTTGCTCTCAGACATTTTGAGATATTGATGTACTTCTGCACAGCTACTGCTTCCTTAAAATCATGCACTTTAAGACTGTAAATCTCAGGCCTTAGACTTGCCAGTACTGATGTGATTGTGTTGAAGTCTGGCCTGCATTACCTGCTCTGTGACCTTGCTTCGTTGAATCAATAATGGTCAATCGTGTCTTGTTTAATTACACAAAGAGTAAATTCGCTCCAGTCCAGTTTCTAGCCTCCCGGCTCTTTGCTATTTCTCCTTTATCTACAATAGTAAATCCATTATTTTTTGTTATTTCTAGAGGTTCTTTCTTCAATCCAGGCAAATATTGAACCTTTGCAATGTCTGCAGTGAAGAAGTTGAGTGTTGTCATTCTCAGGAAAGCAGCAATTTCTGCTGGTCAGAGGAGGAAAGCCAGTCCATTCCTGGAGTCCCTCGGGTCCCCATCCACAATAGGGTGAGGAGAGTATGCTGTCAAGTGTTTCAGGGAATCAGAAACTTGAAGCACCAGTTTCCTGATAACAAAGAAACCACCAGATGGTTTTTTTATTCTCTCTCTCCTAAAAGCCAAAGATATTTAATGGCTTTTTTGAAGCTGGAGACTTCCTTCTTGAAATCAGGCTTAATTGCTTTCTCTTCCTCTTTCTGCCTTGCCCTGTGTCTGCCACCGTTCAGAACAGGTCCTGCCCTCATGTGCCCAAATGAACAGCATAAAATTATTTCTGGTATCCAGGTCTGAATCATCCCTGCCAAAACGAATAGGAGAGAGTGACTCTCATGAAATCTGCAAACTGAGGCAGGCAACCAGGCATTGATTTTAATGAGGTTATACTTTTGAGATGGTCCTTGAAATCATAACTGCTGGAGACTGATTCCCAACTCAAGATAAACAGATAAAATTTCCACACCAGAATTCCCTGCTAACAGTTAAGCAAGGCCTAATCTTCATCTTACAATTAAAACACATCCTTCAAAGGAGCTTTATTTAAAAGAAGAATGTTTCTTCAAAAGTATTTTAATATCTCAGATTACTATATGTCATCATCAGGCTTCAGGCATTAATCATTAGGAATAAAATGGATACTTACCATTTTAGAAACTGGTGCAGCAACTGTGGTTTATTAAATAAACCCTCATGAAAGGACTTCATAATTTCTCATCTAAGTGAAGGCTGTGGCAGGGAACTTCCAGTTGTGCCATGTCTCACTTATAGTGCACAGGATAATGTCCCAGCTGTGTATATGTCTTCTAATGCTTAAGGACATGCCACCCTTCAGTGTAGGACAAATGATCAAAAGTGGATGAATGAGGATCTCCCAGTAATAGGAAAATATATATTTTTAATATTAATAAGGCTATGTGGCAGCACTCAGCACTTCTAATATTAGAAAATCATGGCAACAAGGAAAGTAGGGCAGCTTTATTAAGGACAGTATGGAATCAGAAATCTAATGCAGTACACGTCGGGCTGTGTCCCATATATACCCTATGTGGGACACTGTCACATGTGTGTTCCTATTGTTCTAACAAAAGACAGAGGAAGGTGCTGAATACAGCAATGCAATCACCAGCAGTGCTCAGGTTAATATGTCTGTCAGATGCATTGTATTTATAATTTACCATTAAAAGTTAGGCCGATTTTAATCACATTTGCAAATCATTTTACAAATCCAGGTTAGAGCATTTACCCTCGGACTTTAGACTTAACCAGGTTTGATTGCACAGAGAAATAGTTTCCAGTGTAGTGAACTTTGTGATTGGGCAAGGCTCAAATGCAAGTCAAAAATATGCATGAAGCTCTTGCAATTAAATCATGTTCATCTCAAAAGGAGAGATGCTAACCTTTCCTTTCATTAATTTCACACTTGAAAAAATGCAGACATTTCAGATACCAACTGAGGGAAGGAGAATCTCTGTGATTTAAGCAACGAAATATGATGTTCTCATCCTTGCATTTTTTTTATCCTTTCAGATATCTGAACAAAGAATCCCTGTGCTGTTCATCTGGTATAGAAGATGGTCCAATATTAAGTTGTGACTCATTTTCATGACAATTAAGGAGGAGGAAATATCAACTCTTTTTTTTTTTTTTTTCCACAAAAATCCTAAGCCTGGATTCAAAGCAGTTTCATGTGGGTGCAAATTCTGCTCTTCTCTGCATTAAACTCCCAAAATATGCATGGTCACAAGGCTTTAAAATCCTGCTAGTTAAGCCTTTCAGTCAAGATAGACAAACCTGCCTTGAGTCAGTTCTCTGCCATCAGACTTGCAGTGCAGCTAAGCAGTAGATAACAAGTTTTAGCAGCACCCAATGTCATCTCCTGTTTCTCTTTATCCCCCAGGCAGCACATCACTCACTGGTATTTGATCTGAATATTGATGGCTGCCAACACGCTACACTCAGCATGTTTATTTAAAAACAAACAAACAAACAAACAAAAAAAAACCCACACCAAACCAAACCGAAACAACACAACCCAGAAGCAATGGCAAACAGTCTTGGAATAATTCAGAGTCAACAGCTGGCATCAGGGAATTTGGTAACCTGAATGCACAACAACATACCAGCAGAAGGACGTGGCTGCCCTTGGAAATGCCCCAGAGCTCACTTCCTATTCCTGGAAGGAGGTATAATTGCAGTGAGTGGTTTGGTGGGATTTTGAAACTCTCCCACAGGCATCCAGGGGAGTTATGCTGCATTTGGGCTGGGCTGGTTTAGTACAAAATGTGGGCAGGATGTGCAGTGGTGGAGTCACTCAGAGAGAAGCAGGGAAGAAGTGGACAAATCCCAAGTAAGGAGCAGCATAGTAAAACAGCCTCTTTCCCTGGGTGAACCAATGTATCAAGGCTGCTTTACTTTTCATCTCCTAACTTCCCAGGATGCCAAACCTTATCTCTTTGCTTTTCTCCCTTCAGATGCAGCAGGTCCAAGTTTCCTGCATGTCCTGCGAGTCTGACCTGTTGTGACTTGCCATTCCATGGAAATCTCAGGCTCCTTCAAACATTTGTGGTCAACCTATCTGATCGTTTCAGAGGTACCTCTCCAGAGATGTGTGGGGAGCATAAATGGGGCAAGGGCAGAGAGTTGTGTGTGTTTGGCCAGGTAGAAAACACAAGTACCTTCCTCCTGGGAGAGGCAATAGAGAGCAAGGTGAGAAAAGTGCATTTTCTGGAAGTTATTGGTGAGGGAGGGCCAGGAGGGAGAGGAGGTGAGGCCAAACAGCAGCCAGCAGTGACACGGTGAGCAGGCTGCCTCCTTCCTCCTCCTTTTCAACCACAGAGGCACAAAAACACGCTGCCTCCTGTGGTGAAAAATGAGCTTGGGTGGAGTGATTCATATGTGTGGGATTTAAACAATCTATTTTAACTGTCACTTAAAGGAGAAAGCAAGTGACCTTGGCTAATGTTATCAGGTTTTATTCCTGTTTTGAATTTGTATTTAATCATTTTTCCAAAGATCATTTGATGCTTAGTAGTTGGTAATCACTGACATTTCTTCTATAGCACCTGAAGACTTTTGCTGTATTTCATACTTTCTTGTTTTGCTAACTCAAAATGTGTTATGTATATGTCCAAATACTGAAACAAATGACATGTTAATTCAAATTCTTATGCTTTTACCGTTGAAGTGTTTAATGTTTACCTTCTTTACATTAGAAAAGGGAAAATCATATTTTGTACTTACTAGGTAGTTCAATCTTTTTTCTTAGCAGTTATGCTGAATTGCCTTTGGATAGAAATTAGGCTATAATAATGTACCAAAAGGCAGCATTGCTTTCCATTATCAAATAAAGTAATATCAAATGATTTGAATATGAAAGAAGAAGATGTCAAAATGTGTTTTGTATTTAAGATTGACTGTATTATTATACAAAGAAAACGGATACTTATGAAATAACTAAGTAAAAAATGCTTGCTTATCACTCCCGTAGGTTGTTGTCCCAGTTCACTTCATGCCTTGGCTCCCCATCTCAGTGCTCTGCCTTTCTTTAGAGCCTTGTTAGCAAACATGTTACTGAAATGCTGAGCTTTTAATTTGAGCACACACTGGACCTCAGGTGTGGCCCCCTCCTCAAAAGCAAGGGCCTTCTCTTGTGAGCTGCAAGGTCACTGCTGGCTCAGGAAGGATGGAAATAGTCCCTGGGAAATAGGAGGGAAAGGCTGAGATCTGCTGGGAGCCTGGATGCAAGAATAACTTTCCAAAAGATCAGAGATGGGCTTTCACATTCCCTCAGGGCAGATGGGGGGTTTGAATTTGATTCTTCTACAACTTGAACTAATGTCTTAACTAAAGAGTTCACTGCATAAAAGGGAACAAACTTTCACCTCCACATTTGCTGTCAGGGGAGGTAAGATGAACTTTGACTCCAAATGTGGAACGGGTTGAGAAACACGAATTTGGGCATGATGGTGACAAAGGCATGCGGTGAAAGTGATGCTCCTCAAATCCAGAGCAACTTACATCTTTTAGGAAACAAATCAAAAGGCTGTTCCGTGCAGATGCTATCACAGCAGCTTTTCTTTGCAGACAAATACAACTAGGGACATTCAGTATTTGTACTTTCCCCATTCTGACTGCTCAGGATGTCCTTGGCAATATTTTAATTTTGTTTTTAAACCATGGTGCGTCCCACAAACCACCTTCTGGTATCTCACAGACTGTTAGTAGCTTTCAGACTGGAGGTTAAAAAGCTTTGACCCTGGAGATGCAACAATGGGAAAACTAACTGCACAGAAAGGTTGGGAACACAGAAGGACAAACCTGGATTTGTGACTGCCAAAAATATGAAACTTTCCTAAATCTAGCATAAAGTATTTTTCCATGTCACAATCAGCACATCCCAAAACAGAAACCATATCTTCTGAGTTTCAGCCCAAAGCCTCTCCACTGAGCCATGGTTACTGTATCTGCATTAATTTTGCATTCCTACATCTGGTAGAAAAGTACAGTTTTAAAGCCTTACATCCCAGTGGAACATTCATTAACACCAAGAAGCTTCCAAGGAGTCCTTAACACTGCTCACTGACTCCCAATTTACTGCTCTTGAGTTAGACTTGTCACACAGATGGCATATGTTGATCATTTTCAGGAAAGGCTTCTCTGTTTTTTTGTAATACATTGATTAGAGCCATCCTGTTTCCACCAGGGGAAGTAGATTATCCCCACCACACGACCTTCTCTTCCACATCATTCATATGCATTGGCTACCTTCCTACCACTGGAGGGAACTAAAATTCATTCTGGCCAGGCAGTCCAACCTCCAGAGAGATCCTTCCCCAGGGAAGTCAAGAAGACTTCCAGAGGTGTCAGTCAGGCCATGTTCAGTGCTTGACACTGTGGAGTCCTTCTAAACCAGACCTCAGCACAGTATAAAGCAAGATATATGGTTATGGATTTGTACTATGCAAACCAATATGCTGAGGACTGTATTTCCAGAAACCACATTTTCTGGTCTGTTATCACATGAAGATTGAGCCCCACTGCCCCTGGAAAAGATTTGTCTTTCTGCTGTGCTTGCTTTCTTTATTAAGCACAGAAGTTGCTACATGCTCATAAACCTCCAGGGGAGGAGAATTACCCCCGAGTTTTAAAGACCTTTAAAGGAAAAAAATTCCCTGATTTCCTCTCATGACTCTCAAAAGTCTCTTCTGATTTCTAGTCAAAAAGCTGCCAAATTAGTCTGCTTTCAGCTTGCATGGCAAAACAGTGATCTTGCCAGTTTCTTGCCTATATCTGTTTAGTACTCTTTCAACTGACTTCTGAAAGTCTGATTCAAATGGATTTTTTTTCCCCTTCATTTCATATTCTTGGCTGGAAGAACTTTGCCTTGCCCAGTATATTGGTATAGAAAAGTCTTATCCGTAGGAAGAGATACAAGCCACATACAGATACTACCTTTTAATCACATTAAAAGATTGATGGATTGCCTGAGACAAAACAGAAATTACTGGTGCAGGAATATCTGCTTAATATGTGGAAGAAATTTCTGTGCTCTTCACAGAAGACACAAGAAAAGGGAGAGACAAAATAGAACAGAGAATTTGTTGTCTTACAAAGTGAATATGAAGACGTTCTAAAGAAATGTCAAGCAAGACAGGGAAAGAAGAGGATTTGAATAAAACCCCCTCTGTTTAGAAGAGGTGCCCAAAAGTTATGGCATAAAACAAGCACTGAACTGTAAAGTTACTTGGATGACTGGTTTGCCATTTGCTCACTTTTTTGTTTGCAGGGAGCAAATTTAGAACAGTTTTTTGTCAGGAACAAAGTGTTTGGAGCATCTTGTCTCTCTCTCTCTTATGGTTGCTTCAGAGTTTCACAAGTAGCTCTTCCAGTTGTCCAAATAGCAATGGCAAAATGCTAAAAGAGCTTCCCCCCCCCCGCCCCGTACCACTTTTTAATTGCTCCCTGGAAACTTTCAACACTATCCGTCACACATGTCCTGTCAAATCTTCCTTGCAAGTAATCCACTGGGGTGTATTGAAATCCATTGGATTCCCTGCAACTCCCCCAGGAAAGAGGCAAGTAAAATGTTTGCTGCCAGTGAGCTGGACTGCCGAGTATTTTGGTAAGGTCCCCTCCCTGATGTATCCCTCTTCCTTTGATCTGCAAGGAGCTCCCGGCAGCACTTCGTGCAAAGGAGCTGGAGATAACCTCACACCTGGCAATTGCTCTCCTCCCTTCCCCCCAAAATCAAATCCCAGCTCTTGGCCATGACAGAGACTCCTGAGAGGCACAGGGGACCAGAGTTCATGCCCTTCATGAGCAGGCTGAATGCCAGTGGTGATGGCCTGGGAGTGGTGCCAAAGGGCTGTGGGAGAGCAGAGACTCTTACCTAGGGGCAACTGTGAGCCCCCACAGCCATGGCCCTGCCTGTAATGCTTTCTGCCCGCCCATCTGAGGAGGAGCTCAGAATGAAGCCCAGAAGTCTCCCAAACCCCCAGCAGAGGTTTAGCCATGCAGCTCATCCCTTGACTGTGAAGCCCAAAATATTTTCTTCAGGTGGGGCAACTCATACACATATAAAAAAACTTTCCTTGTGGAGAATTGAGCCTAGAAGGTAACAACAGCCAAGTAAGTGAAGGAGAAGAGGAGCCACAGATAAGGTGCCTGGGTATCTCCTGTTGCCTTTGCACTTTGCCAAGTCAGCATTTGATTTTTAGGTTTTACTTTTATCCAGGATCATCTTCTTGGTTGTCTGGCAGACCAGCATCCACTAGATGTTCAGCAAACACAGCCTTTCACGTGTGTGGGCGCAGTATTGCCACAAGTGCAAAATTTGCTGGTGCCCTGCACATGCCCAGCACACAAAACCACCTGTACAACACACACCTGTGGCCTTACAGAAACTGGGGGCTACCAAGGAGGCATTTTGTCACACATGTGAACATCTCTGTACCCAGAATCTCCTAGGGAGAAATGTGACAGCCCTCAACATGGATCTTCCTTTATCTGCAGATAACAACAGGCTTCTCTGTTCCTGTTGAAAGGCCCCTCTGCATGTGCCTGTATCCATAACTCATATGGTGTTCAGGCTGGGCTCCAAAAGTCTGCATGTGGTGCCTCTTTTCAGCCAAGACAGTGAGAGCTGTGTTGATCTTTACCCATCTCTGACTGCAACTTCACCTATATGTTATGTATCTATTAATGCCTTTTCACTCCACAGAAATAATTTTTATGTGCCCATAGGCACATCACCATAAATTATGTTTTTCATCAGCAGGTTCCAAAGCACTTTGTCTGGCATTTTTATCTCTGATTCATCTATGGGGACATGAAGGTGGAAGTCTAGAGTCAGTCTCAGCTCAGCAGTGAATCTGGGAATAGAAACAATTTCTATTCCATGCAAGTCCAATATTGTTTAAAAAGAGGCTTCTGGGTTTGGCTAGTGTGGTTTTAAGCTCCTACATACCCCTTACTTTCATGTAACCCGTGTATCTCATACTTTTTCTCTCAGTTGCAAAAGTCCGTGTTGTGTGCTTCGCCCTTCCCTCCATGCCAAAACAGACGGGAACCAGCTGACAGCAATCCACTGCTTCTTTCTGGAACATGTGTGATAAAAAACCCAG
This sequence comes from Regulus satrapa, assembly GCA_013396955.1. Lineage (NCBI taxonomy): Eukaryota > Metazoa > Chordata > Aves > Passeriformes > Regulidae > Regulus > Regulus satrapa. Next base: position 339,062 of record VWZN01017017.1, read on the forward strand.
CAGCTTGGTTGGCAGGAAAAGACTGAAAAATATCATTGCAATTAATGTGGAGAAACTCTAAGCTACAACACCATCAGCAATTCTGAAAAATGAAGCATAACAGTGCAAAAAGACTAAGTGATGCTTTGCAAGCCATATGGGTGGGTTTTTTTTCAGGGAATGCTGGCTAATTTTTAATAGCTCAGCTGGATGGGCAAATTCCTGAGATTTTATGGCAGGGAATGGAATGAAAGCAAGTCTGTTGGATGGACATCTCTGGTGTTTCAGAAGGTGGATATGAGAACCTCTGAGGGTTTAATACTGCTGATTTAATGCAGTCAAAACTCTTTAATGGAAACCTGCCTGAGTTTGGGTTACAGAATCTCAGTCAAATTCAGAAGCAGTGGAGTGAGATCAATACAGAGCACAGTACCAATTAACAGCCCTGGTTTTCAAGAGCATCCTTCATTTGTCCTCTAAAATTTCCTTTGTCACTGCTCAGTAGAGACTACTGAAATTTCCCTTGTAAGTTATGAAGCAGATTGCAGCAAGCTGGAGAAGTGACACCGTATACATTAGAAATCAGTGTTAATCATACATAGAAAAACAACGTCCAAGTTTAAATATGTATGGTTCCTTGCCTTAGATCAGAGGCTTACTTGAGAAACAAACATGATTTGTTAAGTAAATGCTTTTTTAATTTTCCTCAGAGATATGTTTTCTTAAAATATGGTGTATATCCTTGTATATATAATACAGTCACATTAGGGAAAATACAAACTACATTGAATATGCTTAGATAAGTATTTTCCGCTAAGATCCAGACAGTGGCTGCTCCACGATCTCTCCTTGTTCCCCTTCCCCCTAGCACCCCAGCACACACTGAAAAAGCAACTCAGCCTGGACTTAGAATTTCACAATTTCAACTGGTTTGGTTTAGCTGGTTTCCTTTTCAGGGCAGGTCTCTGCCGAGAACCCACCAGCCAGGACGGCTTTTATCCCTTGCTCCCTCCTCTATCTCCCTTCCTTCCATTTATATGAAATTGTGGTATTGCTGCCTGTGGGGAGCAGTGGCAAAGCACTTCAAACCCACAAGTGCAGCTGGCAGGTGCCGTCACTGATGTCCCCTCGCTGTTCCCTCACTGGTCAAGTGTCCCATGGCAGCCACACTCACCAGCTTGGAGGGTGTGACACAGCCAGCCCCAAGGGTACAAGCTGGGAGCATTTAACAGCCTGTTTGCTGTCAGAAGCACTGCAGGAAATTCACTTTGCTTCAGGACGGGATGTTTTAGAGTTCTTCATGTAGCCTATCAGAGCGATTTCACCTAAGCACTGGCCTCCTTTAAATGATCCCTTTCCTCTCAACTAATAAACACATCCGTTCAGGTCATTCTGAAGAAGAAATGCACCTCCAGGCATTATTTTCCCAAGGGAAGTGGAGAACATCCCAGCCATGGACAGGTCACACAACAGCTGGCTTCAGGAAGATGGAAATGCTAATTGATCTGTATTCATGTAATTAATTTTAGTCAATTACTCTGAAGAGAACAGGCTGCTGTCAGGTCTACGTCCTCCTCCCTAGTCCTGTGAGGGACTAAATCCACAGTCTTTGCTCTGAGCAGGGACCAAAAATATCCATTGCCTTGAGCTCAAGAGGGTGGCTGAAGTGGCCAGGGTGACACGAGGGCTGGTGGTACACGCCAGGAAGAAGCATGATGAAGGTGTCCTAGGGTACTCATCCAGCAAGCCCCCATCTATTGCTGCCCTGGGATGGTTTTAGGGATGACGTTTTCTCTGGGGTAGCAGCTGCCCATGATTGTGGGTTTTCAGTCACAGTGTACAGGAATCAATGGGCAGCCCATGAGACCCACATTTGGGACTGAGCTTTGCCTCTGCAGCTCCTCATCTCCATCACTCAGGTGCCCTGCTCCAAACTGAGGCATTTGACTGCAAGCTCACATGGCCCCTCCCAGGTTTACATGGGAGGGGGTCTTTTCCCTGGCTTTTTACTTGGCAGGGCTCCAGCTGGGCACAATCTTACACACGTGAGCAGTCCTAGTTATGTATCTGGGCAGCCAAAGGCACCAAACTACAGATGTAAGAGACTACATAAGGGAAACACAACTGTTTGGAGAGCATGAGAGTTTTCTGCAAGCTATCACATTGCTGCTTCTTTGGGAAAGAGGCCTATCTACCTAAATAAGGGCAACAATAACAAGGGGTAGCAGGAATGGGGAAAAACGAGTTGCCATCTTCCCTTCCAAATCCAGCCCATTCTGCTCCCCAGCCAGATTCCACTTTAGCTACACTGGTTTAACATTTGGAGTCAGGCACAGTGTTGGTAATGTATACAGAGAAATTCAGCTGGAAATCTAAAATGCATTCAAATCTGTTGTTGGGGGTTGATGCTGGCCAGATGCCAGACACCCACCGAAGGTGGTCACTCCCCTCTGCAGCTGGAGAGCAGAGAGAAAATTTAACAAAGGGTTCACAAGTCAAGATAAGGACTGGGAGAGATCTCTCACCAATTACCATCATGAGCAAAAGAGGCTCAGCTTAGAGATATGAAGTGAATTTATTACTAACGAAATCAGATCGGGATAATGAGAAGCAAAACAAGCCCTTAAAAACACCTTGCCCCACCCCTTTCTCCTTCGATCACTACCTCCTACCCCAGTGGTGCAGGGAGACGGGGAATGGGGGTTACAGTCTGTTCATCCCCCAAGGCTTCTCCCAATGCTCAGGGATTTGTTCCCCTGATGGACTGCGGGGTCCCTCCCATGGGAAGCAGTTCTCTGTGAACTTCTCTGATGGGAGTCCATCTCACAAGCAACAGCTCCCTGTGAATTGCTGAACCCGAGTCCATCCCATGGGCAACAGTCCCCCTCAAACTGCTACATCATGGGTCACTCTTCCATGGACTGCAGCCCTCCAATGACAGGCTGCTCCAGCCCGGGAGCAGGGCCCCTCCACAGGTCTTCCAGGGGGTCACAACTGCCTCTCAGGCATCCACCTGCTCTGGAGTGAGGCTCCCCCATGGGCTGTGGGTGGATCTCAGCATTCCCTGTGGATCCCCATGGGCTGCAGGGGCACAGCTGCTTCACCATGGTCATCACCATGGCCTGCAGAGGAAACTCTTTGGGTCTGGCTCCTGGAGTCCCTCCTTCTCCACTGCCCTTGGTGTCTGCACAGTTGTTCTTCTTACATGCTCTCACTCTGCTCTTCTCTGGTTGGAATTACAAACGCACCACAACGTTTGTTTTTATTTCTTCTTAAATGTGTTATCACAGAGGCATTATCACCCTTTCTAATTGGCCCAGATTTGGCCATATTTAGAGCCACCAGGGACTGACTTTGCTGGACATGGTGGAAGCTTCCAGCAGCTTCTCACAGAAGCCATCCCCATAGAACCCCCTACTACTAAAACCAGGCCATACAAAACTAATACAGCTGGCAGAAGTAAGCTTATTGGTAGCTGGGTTTCCTTGAGTCCATAACCTAAATAAAGTAATCTTTACTGGTTTTACCACATCATCTGTTGTTTTAAGCTAATAGTGCATTACAGTGGCTCTACCATGCTGCATCCATCATATCTTTTTATGATTCTGAAGAAATAAATTTTATTTGGTTTTGTCACCTGAATTTAATTTATTACCAGAGACAGGTTGCTGGCATTTGTACACTTTGTTGTAGGCTTATATGAGAAAGACTTTTGAAGTGTGGAATAATGAAGGGTCAGGATTTCTATCTGAAGTCACATTTTTAAAGCATTTAATCATTTATAAAGATTCGCTCCAGACAGAAAGCAATTATTTTACTTATTATATAATCAGTACATATTGTATTTCAGAAGTATAAAGGAAAATCTCATCTTAAATATATCTTCTACCCACATGCATTGCAAGGACATGGATCAGTGAGTAGGGAAACAGTTGAGGAAACAAACAAAATATTTGGGCCTATAGAACACATAGCAGGATGCTCTGCCTGGAATGGGGTAAAAGAACTCGAACAAATGCCCTATTTGCTACTCTGTCAGGTTGAACCCCACAGCAGCAGCACCTCTGGAAAGTGTATATAAGAAGGGGAAAGAAGTTACTGCACAGGAGCAACTGCAGCTGGAGAGAGGAGTGAGAACATGTGAGAGAAACAGCCCTGCAGACAGCCAGGTCAGTATAGAAGGAGGAGAGGGAGGTGCTCCAGGCACTAGAGCCCAGATTTCCCTGCAGACCAAGGTGAAGCAGATGTCCCCCAGCAGCTCATACAGATCCACAGTGGAGCAGAAATCCACCTCCAGCCCGTGAAAGACCAGGTGGATGTGCCTGAAGAAGGCTCTGACCCTCTGGGAGGCCTAGCACGCTCCTGCCAAGACCTAGGGACCTATGGAGAAAGAAGCACACCCTGGAGCAGGTTTGCTGGTGGGACTTGTGAGCTCATGGGGGACCCTTGCTGGAGCAGTCTGTTCCTAAAGGACTGCACCCTGTGGAAGGAGCCCATGCTGGAGGAGTTCCTGAAGAGCAACAGCCCATGGGAAGGACTCACTTTACAGAAGTTCATGGAGGTCCATCTCCCATGGGAGAGAACCCATGCTGGAGCAGGGAATGAGCATGAGGAATCCTCTTCCTGAGGAGGAGCAAGCAGCAGAGACAATGTGTGATGAACTGACCTCAAATTCCATCCCACATCAACCTGGGCCACTGTGGGGAGGAGGTGGAAAAAATCAGGAGTGAAGTTGAAAGGTGTTTTTAAGATTTAGTTTAGCTTCTCACTGTTCTATTCCGATTTGATTGGTAAGAAATCAAATTAACTTTCCCTGTGTCCAGTCTGTTCTGCTCATGATGTTAATTGGTGAGTGATCTCTCCGTGTCCTTAAATCTTTTCATTATATTTTCTCTCCCCTATGCAGCTGGGAAGGGAGTGATAAGAGTGGCTTCGTTGGGCATCTGACATCCAGCCAGGGTCAACCCAACACAGATTTGAATGAGGTCAATTTGCAGTGACCCAGCTAAACAAGATCCAATTAACAGTAGGCTGACCCCTCTTACCCTTCCTCCCCTCAAATCTTCACTGCCCATTTGGCCGGGAAAAAAAAAAAAAAGGAAAAAAAAAAGATTGAGAGGGAGAAAATTGAGATTAGCACTAATTGTGTGTCACTTAACATGATTTTTTAAACAGTTAACTCTTCTCTTTCCTGTTGCAGCGTTTTTAGGATCTGCACCACACCCTGTTTGTGGTTGGCAAGGGAGGATTGATTTGAATGCATTTACCGTCATCTTTTAGCTTGTCTTTTGGTGCATTGTTATAGAGAGCCCTGACTAAAGCAAACAGTGTCTATAGGTGACGCCATAAAGTTAACACTCACGTGAAAGGAATACTCTTGAGGAAAGTCCTGATCCTGGAGGGTGCCCTGTGGGATATATTCTGTAAATCAAATACATCATAAGAAAATCTGTGGGTCTTTTCTGCCTCCATGGAACACACCACTCCATAAAGAAGCTAGCAGTCTAATGGTTGACAGCTAAGAGGAACAGGAATAATTGCAGGCTGCCGCCACCTCTGTCTCAGAAAGTCACAATGCCTTCTAATATTTGCTTGCTTGACAGTATGGGAATAGGATATACAGAAGAAGATGTTATTTGTTTTTTATCACTGTTATTCTGTATTTACCACTGGTACAAAGCAAAACCATAGATAAGCAAACAAAATGCTTTAAAAAGCATAAATAAAACTAATGTGCAATCACGGTACTGTCTGCTGCTATGCAAAAGCATGAATGTGTATGTTAATTGTGTAAAGAAGGCGTAGCTGAAGCTGGGTCTGTGTTGATCAGTGACTCACTGTGGTGCCCAAGAAGCTGGATGCTAAACAACCTACTGTCCTTCGCATAAATAAATTTTTATAAAAATAAATTCATACAGATGATATTTATAGGTGTAAGTTGAACACAGTGTCCTTATTTTTTGGCAGGGATGAGACAGTAGTGGCACATGAAGGAGAAAATCTGGCGACAGGCCCCAAGCTGATGTGAATGCTGCAGGGATGCCAGGTGAGGTAGCGTCTGGGAACTGAAGATATTGCTGCATATAGGAAAAACAGTGCAGAGTGGAGCATCTAGCACACTGCTAAACACCAGGGATATGTAACCACACAAGAAAGCCAGAACGATCATTTTCACAACAGCTTTATGGATTAGAATACTTTCAGAGGATTTTAGGATTGTGACTCTGTGTCCATTGTCACGATTTTTGGGGTCCTAGCCCCATTACAAAAAATTTTCCCTGCCTCCCAGTCTAGATTTCATTTTTTAACAGAAACAGAACCTGAGTAAATGGACCAACCTTCCTCTCACCTCAGAATATTTTACGTCTTGTCATGACACCACAGACCTGCAGGAATCTCAGTGGAGGAAAGTTTCTGTCCAGAATTTTAAAAGCATTTACTTTGCTCCTGCTGCTTTTCATCTCCCTTCTCTACTCCCGTTGTGTATTTTCCTGCCCTGCTGACTGTGGTGCCGCATACTAATGGAGCAGTACATCCCCAGAGGAAGTTGTGTGCAGGTTTATTGAGGAACAGAGGGGTCAGAAGGAATTTCAGCGCATCCAGTAAGTCTCCTACTGGTGGGATGCCTTCAGGTAACAGCACACAATTAGATTCCAGCCATTTCCTATTGTTATATCACTGCTGAAAGAGCACGTAGCCAAAGACTTAGCCAACACCCTCTCCCTCATTTTATATATATTTGTTCCAACACCTTAGGAAACTATAACGCTTATGTGTTTTCTAAAAGTGCTTAGAGAAAGAGGCCTGTCCTGCTAAATCCCCTCTGCTTGTGAATCAGTCTGACAACTTGCAGATTTTCTTTCTGGCTGTAAACAGATGAGAAAGACTGTGGTCTGGTCTTCTAATACAGATAAGTGATTTCCTTCAGGGGGCGTAAGAGCGGCAAAAGGGTTTTAATTTATTTCCTCTCGCGATTATTATCAGCTCCTTAGCAGCACGACCATGGGATTGCATAGTATGCTTGCCGAGAAAAGCCTTCTGCCCCAGGATCATTTCCTCTCCTTCCTCAGGCCAGCGCAAAGGTAATAAAGAAGCTGAGAGAGCCAAGCATTCGTGTTCCAGCATTTGGTGTGCCAGGTCAGATTGCGGCAAGTGGGCGAACCCTGAACTGGAATTAGGCTGACTGGTATCTATCCTCGTCTCCACGTCTCGGGGTGGGTGGGGTGTCTTTCTCTCTTTCTCCCCCGGCTGGCAGCGGCCGCATGGGAACCGCGCTGCCGCCCTCTCCCGGCTCTGCGCGCTGCCAAGCCTCCCAAAACCTCCGCACAGCCAGCCACCGGTAACAAACAAACAAGGGGGGGAAATGGAACAATGAAACCAGTGAAAACAAACAAACAAACAAGCAAACAAACAAACAAACACCAGGGAGAAAACGGGGAAAATATTTTGGNTTTGAGATGAAACCTGGTCCCATACATGAAGACCACTCTCTGTTGGAGAAATGCAGAAGGCAAACAAAGCGTGCAGCTCCCAGGATGGCCCAAAAGTTGTCCAGGAGAAGGAGAGGAGAGAGAGGAGAGGAGAGGAGAGGAGAGAGGATTGTTCTTTAATAAGGGGGTGGGTGTCCAAGCACTGGAGCAGGGTCTCAGGGAAGCGGTGATGGCCCCAAACCTGTTGCTGTTCAATAAGCACTAATACAATGATCTTAGATAAATAGTTTCACTTTTAGGTTGTTCTGTGTGGAGTCAGGAGTTGTACTCAATGATCCTCGCAGGTCTCCTCCAACTGAGAATATTCTGATTCTAGGTATTAACACTAAAACTCCATCCCACTTAAGTTACCATGCTTGCAGAACAGGATCTCAAAATACAATAGCACTATATTAGCAAATGTTAACATTTAATGAAATAAGGCAAATAGACTTCTGTTGTATCATATTTTTTTCTTATTAGGGTTTTTCTAAAAGAGTATTGAAACACCTACCAGCACTAAAAGAGTATCAGTTGCAGCTACCAATTTTTGCTCCTGGGGCAGGGGAACATTTTATGCCACACACTGTGTAAGACAGCAACATAACAGACAGCCAGGGAAGGGATACAGAAAACGCTATCTCCGTTTCACAGTTCAGAAGAGAAGCACAAAAAGACTGAAGGGAACACCCAAAGTCACTTGTGCACTGGACTGAGCTGGGGATATTGCATAAAAGCATAAGCACTTTGATCTGTTCCATCATGGCATTTCAAGGAAGCAGGAGCGCAGATGAGGGCAGATACCTCTGTGCTACTTACTGACGCAACATTTTTCCACTTTCACTTGTAGGGATTCTGGAGAAACAAAGACTTTCTGCTCATGTCATAACTGCTTGGAGGTTCTCCTGACCTTTTTCCCCCCCCCGCTCCCATTTTTCCAGGTGATTAAGCTGTGTAGTCATAAAGCATGACTATAATGCCAAGAAGCCAGCAATCTCAACACCACAAAAGGATAATTGTGTACTACTTCAGGCCATATTAGTTTCAGCACAGGCTGACCCTCAACTGGTGATGACAGAGCGCCAACAGCTCCCAGCACAATGACTGACAGAACTGGGACATGGCAAATTGCACTTTCAAAGCCTGCAGCAGAACAAGAGTTAGGGGACTCGCTTTGCATTAAAACAGGCTTGTACCATATTCTTAGAACAAGGGATAAAGTAGGACAGCGCATGACTACTTCCCTTCTAAACCATTCCACTTGAAACATCTTTCATCCTCCTCTCATTCTCCTTTGCTGGTTTGTGAAAGACAGTTGCCCATACTACTAGTGAAACATTGCCTGAATTCTTACACTATACCACACATTTGTACTAAATTAAAGAGATTTTTGCTACCTGCAAATGTCACATAAATTGGAAGAGCAGCCTAGGTTGTGACATCTATCAATGTGTGAGTAACCTCAACTCAGTGGTGCAATTGAGCCTGAATATGTTATTGCTGTTCTAGAGGTCCCAGTGTTGTATCTGTAAAAACTAAGCCATAACTGAAGCATTCAATTGTCCAATATTTTGACGACCCCCCTCCAACCCAAAATATTTGCTCAGTTTTCACTAGCTGGGTGCTCTCTAACATTCCAAACCTTTATGTATGTGATGCTGCCTCAGTGTCAGCAATCACAGGTAAGATCCTGAACTGAAGACCCTGGAGATCTAATTTGTCCCATGGATTTTTCACTCTGAGCAGAGAGGATCTGAGTTGGACTGCTCAGCTTCAGGATGTTTCTGCATTTTTGCCAGTTACTATTTAGCTTTAAAAGAAGACTTAAAAAATAGTTGATCCTTTTCCCACTGATCCCAGGAACTTTGCAATCTCTTCTTTGTAGCTGTGGTGTGACTTCCCATGTCAGCATTCTCCCTGCAGGATATCCCACGGTCTGATGCGAGGAGCCCTTCCCTGGGAAGGGAACTTGAACCCATCCAGAGCAGGAACTGAAGGGAGCCAAACCTCTCTCGCTTTCCAGGACTTAAGGTATAAGCAACTGCTATTGCAAAGACAGGCTCCATCATCCCCCTTACAAAATTTAGGGCAAACTCCTACTTTCAGGAGATCACCTACCAAAGTGATTAGGAAATTCCCTCCTCTGGTCCTGAGCAAGCCACTCAAGTGAGGGGTAAAATACCTGACATCTCCTCTTGCCCCCCAGCTTCTATCAGGCAAGCAGATGTGGAATGAAGGACCTGGGCCCTTACTCTAGGAAACGAGGATTTGACAACTCAAATCCTTGTCTTCTCCCCTTTCTGTAACGCTCTGGATGTGTGATTAAACCCTGAGTTATTGAACCCTGCTGACTCAGTATGTGGATAGTAAAACTAGCTTCCTGTTCCTGGACCTTTTAAAAAAAAGTCAGTATTCATTTCAGCTTGTGCTGACAGCTGAAACTGTAAGAAATATTAAACTAATATTTTTATTTTCAGAGCGTGCTTTGAACAGAGCAGCTTTAATTTAAGAGTTTTTTTAGCAGTTAATTTCCCAAAAATAACTAAATCTTTCCAAATTCCGTATACATGCTGACTCATAACATGAAGTTCCACTCAAGCCATGGCATAGCCACAGTGGATTTAATGCAAAAGTAATTATCTCAATTTACGTGGAGACCACTCTCAGTGGAAAAACAACCACAGCAATAAATATTTTAGAATTACCTAACAATCAGACTAAAAGCAGGGACAGTCTGGAGAAAGGATATTTATGTGTTTAATTCTTGAATGGCTCTAGAGAATTCTCAATCAGTGATGGAGTTTTCTCTTCATTTATATGGGGTGATTTAAATACATAAAAAGGTAATTACAAAACTTATGCTATATTTTACCAAAAGTATAGTCAAAAGAGACTAAGATTTAACTGAGACCAGAATTTCAGACATGCTTTAACATGTTTGCAGTGTTGCTTCCTGGAGATTCATCCTGTGCAGATCAGGTTATTTACAGTTAAAGTGTCTGGAAGCAAGAGAGGTTACAATACAAAATATACTCAAAAGCCTGGAATTAATTTTATAACTTTTGCTAAGAGAATTGGTAACACACAGCACAACTGGCCCAGCATCTATAGATCTGGTATAATCTACTATAAAATATACTATAAATCTAGTATGTAATTACTACTTTCTACTACAATAGCTTCCTGTCTGCCACCATATGGGTAACCACTGACTCAACAGTAGAAACGTCACTCTGACTCAATACTACTGAATGCCATTTTCAGAAAAGGAAATACAAGCACTGAAGTGACCAACAAAATGGAGAAATTATGTAGCTTGGTATCTGCTTTATGCACTTTGAGAGTTTTTACAAATCCCTTTAAACACTACAAAATGGGAAGTGTGCGAGGTGTAAGTTAATTTGAACCTGCTTTGCCATTATCATTTTAAGCAGCTGACAAGGTTCTGATATAATCAGTGATGGAAAGGTCCCAAAGTAAAATCCTAGAGTAACTACATAAAATATCACTTTAAAAAGATAGAGCTACACTCAATAAGAATCCAAATTTCTCAGTAATCATGTATCACTAAAGAATAAGCTGATAAAGGATTTCCTTTCAGACACTTCTTGCCCCTCCCTTCCATCACAATGCTAAGCCCACGTGAGCTGTGCCTGCGATAACAGAGCTGCAAGACTCAATTCGGGAGAAGCAGTCAAGGTTGGAGTGACAACAAAAGCACCAGATGCCTCTTCCACACTTCAGTCCTCAGGCACCACGGCAGAACAAGGAACCCTCCTGACTCCACGGTTTCCTAGTAAAGACAGATTTGAAGAGGCACAGCCACTCTCCTAAGAGATATTTAAAATAAAATGGTGACACATTCTATTATCAAATAAGCCTGTAAGATCAGAATTACATAGTGTTAGCGTATTTTATTTCAGATACACAGTCTAGATCACATTCAACTGTTCATTTAGCCTAGCACAAAACTAATTTAATTAATTCACATGGTAAGCTCCTTTCAACCAACTTTTAAAATGAAGTGTTAATGAAGGCCTACATAATTTCATCTTCTGTCCCTCCATTTATAAAGTGATTTTTAAATTTCACTGAATGACAGCACTTGGATACTAACAGTCCACTCAAAGACTTCCACTGAAAAAAAAAGGTGAAAAAAACCACCCCTGTCCCCAAACACAGAAATTTTACAAAAAAAGAAGACAAATAAAGGTTTGTAACAAATTTTACTTATAGAAAAGCATAATTTTAGCATGATTTCACAATAAAAAGGCAAGATCTGTTTGATATTATAAAGACATGGTACATCAATTCAGAATGCAACAGGTAAAGCACACTGTAATACTCAATATAAAAGGCTTGAGATGCACTGTTACTCCTGATGCCTCTTGGTGGATAATTTCTTAATTACAGGATATTTTTTCTCTGCTTCATACATGTCAGAAGTATATTTTGGAATATAAAAACATGGAAGTGTTAAAATATATGGAAACATGTCCAGAAAAATCAAACCCAGGACCCATTTCTCTCTATACACAAACAGCTCTACCTTGTATGTAAACCATCTGTCCCATCATTCTACTCCCCCTTACAAAAAAAGATTTTAAAATGTCTTGATGCAGAACATGTTTCCATGTTCTCACTTCTGCAGTCATGCAACTTCATAATCAGGTTTCCTTTTCCAAATATTAAGATGTAAAATTAACGGTTATTTTTCCTGAGGCTTTTCCAACATCTTCAGTGCTAATCTTCCAACCATTAGCAAACTGTATAAGGGGGAAAAAAAACCCAAATAATTTAACAATAATAACAACAATCTGTCAATTCATTTTCAAATACTTCACGTAAGTGATGCATGGGAACAAAAATAATGCACAAAATATGATTCACTCCATCTCAGTTTAATGAAGCGAATAGGAAATCACACACAGGGGGTTAAAAAAAAGTACTGTACCTGACACCAGCAATTAGCCCTGCAGGCATGAATTTTCTGGAGTGGTAAAATCTTGTTCCCATGACAGCAGTCAGTGCTCCAGATGTAACTTAAATGAGAGATTGTACAGTCCAGTCAGCAGAGATGCATATGTGGGAGAAACATAATTAAAAACTAACAGAACAGAGAGAAGAAAGGAGCATTGAGTGAAAAGAAAACAGGGTTACTTCACTTGATGGACTAAGAGAGACAATAAACTGTGTAAATTTTGAAATGCCTCAGTTTGTAAAGAGTAAGTATTCTGTATCAAGTTCTAGCAGACAGTGCCCTCCATATGCTTCTGCACATACTTCTCAAATTTGTTTTTCAAAAAGTGCTCTCTTTGAGACCGGAAAGAATTTATGATACACTGCTCTAGAACTCACTCTTTCCCCACACAGGCAAATCACTAAACTTGTGCACAGTAATTCCCCCACTTCTCAAAAAAGGGAGAGAGCATTTGTGAAACTTGTAGTAATCATGTCTAATATGTAGCATCATGTCTGATTTCTAGTAATGTTCTTGTAGTAATGTAGTAATGAGAATTAACTAATTTGTGTTTTCAAAAGACTTCAAAAGGAAAGCATTACCAAGGTGAGAGTTAATTGTTTCTGACCACTTGACACAAAGACAAGGAGCCAGGGAGTTTCATGGCCTCAGTAAGTTAGAAAGCACAGTGCCTGGAACATGGTATCTCAAATGAAGACTGAATGCTAAAAAATGTATGGAAAACATACACATTGCTTCTGTGTGATGACTGGTCCTGCAGGATCCAGTTCATCTTCAGTCCTAGCCTTGACATCCTTCCTCCCTAACACCAGCAAAATACTGTCACTCACATCTATTAATCTCTTGTAATGAGATATATAAGAGACTGGGACCACAGTCTAATACACAATAAAGCTAAAATATTTCAGTATAAAAGTGCTTCAAGCTCTATACAGTAGCCAGTCTTCAAAATACAAACACCTCACAATGGAATTTTGTTTCAAACAGCAGTAGAACACATCCTCTTCAAAAACTTTAAAGCATGAAGAGGAAAAGACTCCATATGCTACTGAGCTACAGAAATGTATCTGTCTCTCACATTTGGGAAAACACTTGACCTCACACTTCTTAACAGAGGCTACGTCACTGCTTCAGGGGAAAAATGCTGTAGTCAATGGTGGCTCTTTAAACACTGACTAAGCTGTAAACTCTCCACAGTTACCTTCTCAAATTGGGGGAAAGGGATGCTCCAATGCTGAGAAGGAAGAAACAGCGTTACTGAAGCTTGCTTCTCTCTTAAATCTCTCCACGCATCAACACCTTTGTAATTGCACATATTTATCATATACAAAAATAAGCCAATCACAATCTCTGCCATTTTCTGTGATAATAAAATAGTCTGCCAGAGATATGGCTTGCAGGGGAATGCCACTTCCCAAAATGTTACAGCCTCCTGCAGGATGCTCAGAGTAGGCGGATCCAGCCAAAAAGAGGTCAGAAATCCATTTATTAGCACTTCCATTGCACCATGATGCTTCAAACACATCAGTATGAGACAGATGCATGCTGGCAGCCACCAGTTCAGTGAAGTTTAGACAAGACTGAAGTTAGATTTGTAACGACATCTGTGTTTTAACTCTTCTGTAAAGACTTTAGGGTACTCATTTTAATTATATAGGGTAAATATAATATTTTCTAAATAAAACTTTAAATTACTTACTCAGAGAAACCCAAATATTATTTGGATTCTGTGAGACTTGATAGGCACCCAGTCCAGCCAAACTCCCAAAGAAAAGGCCAGCAGCTAGTGATGGAACACTACCTGAATAAGGAGAAAATAATGCATTTATGAGAAACTTAAAAATTACCTTGATCAGCAGCTTACCTCTTTTGTAAAACACGAACAATTATAAACATTTTTAAAAGTATGGGAATTAATCATTCATTCTCATAAAGAAGATTTGAGAGAGGGTTTTTTAAGGTATTGAGACCATGCTGATCAGCACCAAGAAACACTTCAATTACTGTTGCATAAGATACATACTGAATTAGTATTTAGCTCTCTAACAGCAAAGCCATTAATACATTCATGACTGAAAGAATAGTGAAAAAAACAAAAGAATTGGTGTTTTCCTTGCACAAACCGAAGCATGTTGTTTCAAAACAGTATTAGGAAAATTCCTTGAGAGGCAGTAAAGTAGAAGGACTAATTTGCAAGGAATTAAGATCCGAAAAAATGACATGTGGGTGCAACTGGGCAGGAGAGCATTCAAAGAATTGCCAAGGAGCAGGATGGAGTTGAACAAGCAAGATCCTATCTCCTAAGTACACCTGAGATTTGATCCAAAGGTAACTGCAGACTTTGGAAGAAGGTTCCCTGAATGCACCTTAACTTTGAAGTTTAGTCATGGCCTCAATATAAATGATAATCCCAAGCTACCAGAAAATAAAGGATGCCACGTCTAAATTTGGTATTACTTGATATATAGAATATATCAAGTAATGAAGCAGCATGATCACTGTGAGTGGTGAATGTCCTCCATAAAGTTAATAGAGAATTAAGGACTTAATGCTACGGAAGGTGGCTCTTTATACATTCAGTTTCTGAGGTCACCTTTCAAAGACTTGCAGTTGAAAAGCTAAGCTGATAAAGATCTCCTCTCAATGTTAAAGGAGGAGATTCTGCATTATTGCTTCCAGAAAGTAATCACTTTTCAATCGTCAGCAAGGCTGCTGTAATATTGCTTCATATCCTGCTTTCAGTATAAAAAGGAAGAGACAAAGATGATAGAAAGTACCTGATACACCTGTACATGTGCAAGGAAAAGGTGCCCCCTCTAGTATGTGGCTGCATTGCACAGATTATGAGTTTAAAACAAACCTGTAGTAGCTACAATGCTTTCCACAAGCCTGGAAGCCAAGAAACATCCATCATGTCCTTGAATTTTACCTCAAGGCATTGTTTAAGTAGTTATGACATACACTTACTAGGGCAACCACATCCCCTCTGGCTCAAGAAGTTCCTACTTCTCAAAACACAGGGACCCAGAGAATTTGCTAAATGAAGACAGAAAAATTAACCAGTGGATCAATAAATCACTCACTCTTTGACAGCTATCATATTCTTCCAAAGGCGTCTACTACTGCCCCCTGTCTGTGCGGGTAGATAGATCTGGTCGTAAAAGAACAGCTCAGATCAACTTAGCTCTGTGCACGTTCTATTTTCTTTTGGTTTCTCCAAGTTATTAGTAAGGATACAACGGCTTCTTTGTATGGTTGGTTGGTTGGTTCTTTTTTTCTTTCTCTCCAGCAGTCACCATATGAGTTTCAGTTCCCCTTCAATAATCCTGTGACCTGGATTCCCTTGCCTGACCATAACCATGTCCTCCCAATTGGGTTCCAGAGGGCAAGAAAGACACCTATAATTTCATAATGGCCTTGGAGAAATACAGATGCAATTACTTACTTAAGTTCTCAGTATTGCCCACTCTGTCCTAAACTCCCCTCACTGCCCAAAGGATGAATCCAAGCCAACAGAGAACAGACTGAAATAGGCACTAGGATCTATGTAGTCAAATGTACTGGGGTAAGACTCTTACTGCCTTCAGCAATGCCCCTTCCTATCATAAAAACTAGGATGACTTAGGGATTTCTAAAGCCTGAAATAGACAGTACTGCAGCACGAATGAATCCACAGTTCTGTCTGGAGGAGGAAACTCCTCTGGAAAAAGGCAAACTCAGAAAAAGGCCAGGAAATGAACGCAGTAGGTCAGAGGGTAAGCTTATGATGCAGAGTCCCGAAGAGAAACAAGTTTAAGGACTGACTGGCACTGTTCAGCTCTGCTTGGAGAAAACACAGCTCTGAAAGCTCTCTGCAGTTTGCAGTATACTGTTATCATCAAAGATAAAAATGGGAATAAATCTCTTAAGGGGGAAAAGTGGTGATTTATGTCATTTGAAAATAAGGAACACTTACTGTATGCCTGGATCTTAACCAACTGGGAAAAAGCTTTTCTGAAGAAAACTTATGACAGTTCACCCGAAGAGCACAGTATCAACATCCACCAGAAAGCAGATTATGGCCTTATCAGCCCAAAGCACCAGCTCAACTCAAAATCCACCACACCCCACTGGCAGCAAGTTATCAGCACATGGCACGAACCGATAAATTTACATACGGGTCAATTTCGAGATAGGAGGCTTTCGTACAAAGCTGCCCAGCTCACACCAAGTTATTGGGGAGAGGGAGGAGGGGGTGGGGGGGAAGAGGCCGGGAGACAGGAGCACCTTTCGGCACCCTACCTGCTTTTGCATAGCCGATGATCCCTCCCGATGCCACCAGGGCGGCGTAGCCAAAGCCGAGCCAGTCCACTGCCATGCCGAAAACTGGAAGGGAAAACTGACGTGAACATCAGCACCTCTTAACCTTTTCCAGGGGAGGAAAAAGCAAAAAGGCAAAGCGTTTTGTCGCGGCGGGCTTTTCCACGAGCGAGGCCTGCCTAAAGCCCTGAGCGCTGAGGCGAGCCCAGCGGACGAAGCGGGCTCTGTGGGGCGGGCAGCCCCGGGGGCACGGCCACACCGCCGGGCCTCACCTGCGCGCCGGCCCCGCTCCGCAGCAACCGGGGAGGAGCGGGCGGCGGAAGGGGAGGCGAGGGAGCCACGCACCGCCCAGAGCTCCGCTTTTCCGGCTGCTCAGGGGGAGGGAGGAGAAGCTCCCCGCGCAAAGCCACAAGCGAGAACCCACCCGAAAGGCGGGGCGGGGTGCGCCCCGCAGCCAGGGGTTGCGGAGGAGGAGGTGTGGTGGTGGGGTCTTTCCAGCTACCTGCAGAGCTCCCGGGAATCCCCCAGCACGGCGGGAGACGGGGATGCCCGAACAAGCCCTGGTGCCTGCAAATGACTCAGTGCGGACCAGGTTTTGTGCTCGTGTTCAGTGAGGGGCATCCTCCCGCAGAAGTGCAGTCGTGCGCACCTAATCCATCCCGCTCCTCGTCCAGAAGTGGAGTTACATGGTACAGCTGAGAATTTGGGGTTGGGTTTTGGTGTAGCAAGAGCTACAGCTCTGGGCAGCTCTAGGACCTCCTGATGACAAACTACTACACTACAAAAAACAGTCTTCTGCTCTAGAAGTTATGCAGCAGTGGGAGATGGAAAACATCTTGTAAATAAATTTTATTTTTGCCTTTTTTAAATTATTTTTTTTTTAATCTGGAAAAATGTGAAGATGCTTGTAACTGGCTACAAGGCTAAACTATTTTCTGAGCGCTGAAATTGATTTTCTTCATGTAAATGGTCCTCCATGATTTTACTCCAGTTGTCCGTGCACTCTGCTCCCATCGGCGTTTCACCATATAGAAAGAAAAAGTTCTCCTCTAGCCAGATCCCTAAACTGAGTGGGTTCGAGTCCTCTTCATAGTAGAAGGCATAAAACATGAGAGGCCTGTACTTCCTGCAAAATGCAGCTTTCTGTAGCTGCACTTCGGATTTTGCCATCTTTATGAATTAGCTTAATGGTCAGAAAGGGGGGAACAGTTTAATTCGTTTGTTGGCCTCAGTTGTTTAAGTAGGAATCTCTTCCCTCCGTGCAAAGTGCCACAACCAACACATACCTAAGCTATACTGGATGGGATTTCCTTTTCAATTCAAGCTGTGTTAATAGCTGTGAGGTTCAAGCTTCACTGGGCTCTGCTTTGCGATCCAGCACAAGGATTCCCCAAGAGGGGAAGCAGGAACACTGTAAGAAATCCACAGCTGCTGGAGCTGTTGAACTCATCTGGGCCTCAGCTGCCACTATGCAACTATGACTCCATCTACTCTCCCAGTGTCATGCATGCCCATCTCTCCTGCCAGGGACAGCTTTTTCACTGCTGACTTCTCCTCTCTCTGCACTGCTGCCTCACACCTCTACCATTCTAAGCAGCTCCCTGAAAACTAGAATGGAGAATGTGCCGAAACACAAACATTTAGGGTATCATTAAAATTAAAAGACACGTAAGCTCCAATGTAACTCCTTTAATGTTGAATTAAACTCTGCTTGCATAATTCTATTGAATATCCAAACAAGGAACTCTGATCACTTATCATAGTAAGGAAAACAGTTACAGAAGGTAAATATGGACACCCACTTCCAAGAAAATACTGCTGCTGCCACATGAACAATTCTGTAACAGCATTGATGATGCTCATTTTGTTTCAGTGTCAGAGCATAGAGCTGAACTGGAGTTAGATCCTGTTTTATCTCCCTAAACCAGCGACCTGTCTCCAGCTTTAGCTCAATCATTTTTTCTGATTTTCTCTACTTTTTCTCTTGCTACACAAATAAGGAGGAATAGATGAAGTGAATCAGAATAATTTCAAGTACTCTTTGAAAACACAGAGAGTAATGGTAACTCCAGTAGTGCAGAAAACCACATTAACATGCCTTACATAAAGGAAGGAAACATTTAGTTTAGCTCTTTGACATTGTTCTCTCCAGCTCAACTTGTTTTTTCTCACTGTATATTTGTAATAAGAGTTAGGAAAAATTCCTATTCCCACTGACTGAGGTCAGGAATTTACTTTTTTGTTTAAGTGCAAACAAAAGAGATAGGTGACATTTTATCAGCATGGCAAAAATTTCAAGTGTTATATAGTTCTTTTTTAAAAACATGGCTCAGATCAAGGACTTGGAAAAATACAGTGGGAAGGGGGAAGATGAAACCTTACTGATACGAACTCTTCCACCTAAAATTATGTCATATTCTGAACAAAATGTTTCAGTCATGTGAACCATGGACACAAAGACTTTTAAACATTTAAACATATTAAGTATGAACACAGTGATAAAGCCAAACATTAGGCTTATCAACTCCATGTATAATTCCATGTCAAGAACTACAAATCAGTTTTCCATGACTGTAGGAACAGGATGTGACCATCATATTTTAAGTAATTTTAACATGTTCTTTCTTACAGTATGAAAAAAAATGCAGGACAAAGGCAGACCATATCCTTGAGTCAGATGAACAGTAACATTTTCAACAGTAAAATGAAAATGTGTGCATGTTTTTAATATGCATTTAAGTGAAACAAAATTGTAACTGAGATAGATGCAGCTATTTTTATGATTGTAGCTGGCTTTTTAAGAGCCCCTTAAAAATGCACAGTATTGTTAATAGAAAAATATAAACATTATGTATTATGAATTTTTTTTTTGCTTTATTCCCTTAGGGAAAGTTTCCTGAATGATCAGTCAGTTTATTAGAGTTAGAACATTAATTACTTTTAACCAACATATCAGAACAGAGGTATATATCCTGTTAGGGTTTACATTTTTACAAAAACTACAAAAATTACAAATATTACAAAAATTACAAAAACTAGTGCAACACCAGCACTTACATTTATAAAGAAGAGAAAGTAGCTGCCTTCATGCCGAGCTATTCTGTTTCTTTTTCTTCTTTTGCACTGGAGCTTCTTTTTGCTCTTTTTGTTTCTCTGGAGTATTTTTTTTCTTTCTTTTTGCTGCTTTATCCTTTTTAGTCATCAAAAAATCTTTTTTTTTTGTGGCTGTCGATGATTTTTCAACTTCTGTTTCTGAAAAAAAGCAAGGAATTATTCACACTGACCTTTATGTCCAGTCTTTGTAGTAAACGGCAGAGAGATGTAACTCATTTTTAAAAAAGGGTTATAAACAGCTTTTGGTTTTACAGTGGGAAGTGCCATTTATGCTAGTTTTGCCTGTGAAATTAAAATATATAAAGATCAAGTATGTAAATAGATTACAATGCAGGAAGACAGCAGCAGAAAATCCAAACAAATCTGAGCTGGACTTTATAAGTTTGCCCAGCTACAGTGGTGTCAGGACTGATTTTGTTTATAGGAAAACAAGACATGCAGTTCTGTCAACTGTTTTCTTATATGTCTCAAAAGCTTTGCAGTGGTTTCCTCAGTATGTTATTTCAGTAAACAGAAAGAAAACTTCAATAGAAATGGAAAGAGGCTTATGTTCTCCAACAAACCTATGAGGCTTGAGAAACTATCAGATTAATAAGTGTATCTGTATTATTAACCAGCATCATATCCCCACTTCTTCAAAACACAAGAGCATTTTCCAATGGATATAGTAAAAACCTCCCACTTGGTGTACTCCATTTCACAGTCACATTAGCAATCCAAAATACAAAGTTCTCTTACCTTGAGATGATGTTGCAGCTTTATCAGAGCTTTCTTTCACTTCTGAAGCTTGATCAAGCCATACTGCAAGACATGTCAGCCTAGCTTTGGTATTGACCTCCCACAGTAAAGATAGCCCGTCTTTAATCTGAAGAAAATATTTTAAAAAATTATTTAAACCTTATTTTATTTCTGGTTAAATTTAATGAAGTATTTGAAGCGAGAAAGCATCTTACTGCCCACTTTCATTGCTAGACAACTGTGTCACTTTTGGAATATAAATATTCTATTACAGATACCAGGGGACAAAGTGTCACAGACACATGTGCAGTCTTAACAGCACATGGAAACTACTGCATTAAGATATTCTACCCTCAGAGCTGGACAGAACAGCCCACACAGTTATGCAAAACTTTGCTTGCAGGGAAAGGAATTTGATCAAAATAAATACAAAGTTAGACAGAAAGGTAAAGAGTTCCCTGATCACTCTGTCAGTTCTGTACAACGGGAACAGAAACATAAGGTGAAGAGGAAAGAGGAAGATCACTTCTCCACTTACAGGTACAAAAATAATCAGAGTGGCTGAAATTAAAAATAGACAAATTCAGATTTGAAGGATATATATGTTGAGAAACAATTATTTGAACTATCCAAGATACTTATCATAAAATATAGTATATCATTTGTAACTAGATTATAAATTTTAATAATCTATTTCTGCTTTTAAGAGCAAACAATAAACATAATGAACTTTAAAGATAAGATATGATTCCTTGTTGAACTGTGCTACTCAGAACTGTTTGAGCATACAGGAAATACACGCACCCAGTACATTTATGTATTTGAATTTCTCCAAAGGATAAATTTCTCCCCTGACATGAACAACGACCTTCCCCTACCTAAACCATAGACTCTGTGTTTTTAAAAGAGTAGCAACAGACATCAACATTACAAAAATTCACAGCAGTCCACAACTAATTATATAGTCATAACATACATAACTGATTAGATAGCCATAAGCCTGGCTAGGTCCGATGGGAAGCATGACTATACATAAAGTGGAGATCTCATAATATCATCAGATTTTATCTTTTGTTAAAAAAAAAGATGAAAAAAAAAAAACCTGCATAAATATACCTGCATAGACATGCATCTCTACTGAACATAACATGGAAGAAGATCAAGACTTCCACATTTCATGTACAATTTCCTCAGTGACTTAAAATGAACTCCTACAACAGAACTGTCTGCAATTCTGTTCTCTGATAATTTTCTTAAATGTAACAAGCAGTGTAATACCTTATCAAGATCCAGATTCCACATTTTAATGTAACCATCACTGGATGCAGTAACAACAACATGCCGTCCTTCTCTTTCAAAACTACAAATATCTTTTATTCTGTGAAAAGGAATACATTTTTATCTTACAGCATTGCAGTTCACTTCAGACCAGTAAGCTGAGAGAAATTAAAGATGAATAGGCAACAGTCTAAAAAATCAGTTTGAACAAAACCCCTGAAGTGTCAGGCGGGAGCTTGGAACTTGGATCTGCTTTGAGTTCTGTCATTTCTATTAGGAACATTTGCCTTTGCTAGGCTTATTAGGATTCAATTCAGAACTCTTTAATACTTTAAAGCATACAGTATTAGACACATCAATGACATTACTGCTAATGCTTTTCTGTTTTGATGAATTCAAAGAAGCATTTGGACAAATATTTGGTATTCAAAACCAGAGAATGCGTGATTACACTCCTATTGTTTGAACTGAATAAAACTGGTTTGGTTTCTTGAAGCATTCTAAAGAGTCAGATTCAGTAAAGACTGGTTAAACACAAACACACACACACACACAGATTTAGAACAGCAATATTCTTAATTCTGTACCCTATTGTTTTTGTAACATGCAGTTACAAAACAGTATTAACACAGTACTTGTGCTCATACAAAAAGCAAATAAGTCTGTTTGGAATTTAGCACTAAATTCACTTTCTATATGTAAACTAAAGCAAAATATGCTGAACATTCAAGCCATTGAACTTTAGAGTGGACTCAGCATTTCTATAAATATATAAACAGTAAACAAATATAGAATACCTGTTTTCATGAGCTTTAAATTCACAGAGGCATTTTTGAGAGTCACAGTTGTAGAACCTAATCATTTCATCATCTCCAACTATGGCAAGGACAGAATCCTTGGAATGGGAAAAGAGAAATGGAAGTATGATTAATTTAATGTGTTTCAAACCAGTTAATTTCCCAACACCTCTCATTTTTGTACTTACTGTAATAAATTTAAGTGAAGAAATCCTCTTCTCTGTTGTAATGGTGAGAGTGACTGAAGCTGTGTCGAGTCTGTAGATATTCACTTTGTTTGTTATCACAGTCACATATGTCTCTCCATTAGGGGACCATTTAATTATGTGTGCATCTGTACACATTGATACAGAGAAATTAAAAGTAAGAATCTTTAGAAGCTGCTAGACTGTGTTTTCTACCTAGACCTAAGAAAATATTCAGTCAAAAATCAAATAACTAGAATAAACAGCTATGCTCTTAAATGTTGATTTCTAATTATCAGAATTCATTAAAGAAAAACAAAATAAAACACATTTATTTCAATGCTCTGACCTCAATTTTCAAAGAAAAAACGAATTTACTTTAGTGGTACTATGGTTTTTTTTGTTAAATGATTATTATTAAGAACATGAGTTTACACATGCTTGCTTGCATGTATAAAAAAGACATTTTGGAAGTTTGCAATTAACTGACTTGATGAATTCAATAAACTTTTCTTTACACGAAAAGTAAAACTATCAAATTGCACTTAATTAGTGGATTTAGACTGATAAACTCACTTTGCTTCAGATTTTTGATGAAGGCTGATCGTCCTTCAACAAGATTCCAAGTTCTGAAACACAACAACAGGTAATGTGCATTCTGGTTAAAAACAGCACAGCGAAACTGAAATCCAATCTGCTGACATGAGGCACCCAAAGGAAGATTTTACGCCTCTCTATGCATTTTTCTGCCTTCTTAATGCAAGAGAAAACAATGAGTTCAGGAGTTCATTGCTTGTACGCTATAATGTTGAACTTGTGTTACTTATTTTCTAAACCACCATTTGCAATACTGGGCCCAAAAGGAGGCCAGTAGCAATTGTGCTGTTGAAATAGCATTTTATATCCTAAAATAGGTATTTACACCAACATGGGAATATTCCAAGTGAAAAATAACACTAAACAAAACCTGGCACTTTGCAAAAGTTTAAGCAGATTGTGTTCCAAAATGCAAGCATATTTGTACATCTACAAGTGACCCGTGAAGAGTCAGAGCTCACAAGAAGAAGGTGTGAACAACTGGCACTTAGAACTTCAAAAGAGAAACCAATGGCTCTTTGAAACATTTGACACAAATATGTTTTATCAGTGTGGCACGGCCTAGTCCCAGCATGGAATTGTTGCTTGTAACACCTTATTAAGAGTTACTGAATTATGATTTTCAGCATTCCTTCACCAGTTTTGACTCACCTTAATGTTTTATCTGTTCCAACCGACAAAGCTAATTTCCCAGAAGGATGAATAGAAAGAGATGTCACATGTCCCCTGACAAAAAGAAAACATTAGCCACATGTATTATTTACAAGGAAAATAGACATGACAATGTACGTGAATATGAAGACTTAAGAAACTCACTTATGTGCCTTAATGACTTTCAGACATTCCCATTTCTTTGTGTTCCAGATACAAATAACTCCATCTTCAGCCCCACTCAGTAGATGTGAAGTCCCAAAGAACTCCAGACAGGTTATTGTGCCTAGAAATACAATTAACAATGTTGTACACACCAGTTATTGCACAAATTAACAGAGAATGTACAATTTAACAGAAAAGCTTCTTCCATCAAGGCATGCCAGCTACTACCCTAACCTTGGGAAAATCTAAATTATTTCCTAAGTATTTCTTAAAAAAAAAAAACCAACCCTCTCAAACTTTCTTGCTATATTCAATAGTCTGATATGTTCTATCAGGCACCCTTTACGCACACATGCCTGAACTCGGTCTGGTCTGTTCTCTGTCCCATCAGTCCTCAAACACCACGGTAGAGATGGCAGAGAGCTTCTATCAGTGACAGAAATGCTCCCACGTCTAAGCCCTGCTCCTGACACACCGCTGAATTTACTGCACATGCTGCTTCCCCATCATCACCAGATTTATCACACACAAGTTAAAAGCAGCTACCATGCTCAGTCTAGCACCTGGATCTTTTTGGTTAATCAATACTGAGCTACAAATGACCCAAACAGATTTAACTGGACAACCATTAACAGATGATTGTACCAATGATACAGATAAAGGGTGCACCCTCAGCAAGTTTGCAGATGAGACATCTAGCTGTGAGTGGTGAGGCACTGCCATCCAGAGACAAGTTCAAGCAGTGGGCCATGGGAACCTCAAAGTTCCACAAAGCACGGTGCAAGCTGGTACCAGCACAGGCTGGGGGATGGACAGACTGAGGGCAGCTCTGCTGAGAGGGACTTAGGCTTGCTGAGGGATGAGAGGCTGGACATGAGCCAGCAGTGTGCCTCCAGCCCAGAAAGCCAAATGTGTCCTGGGCTGCATCAAAGGCAGCGTGGGCAGCAGGTTGAGGAAGGGGATTCTGTTCCTCTGCTCTGCTCTTTTGAGACCCCACCTGAAACACTGCATCCAGCTGCATCAGGTCCACAGCATAAAAATTATGTGGACCTGTTGAAGCAAATCCAGAGAAGGGCCATGAAGATGACTAGAGGGATGGAACACCTCTCCTGTGAGGAAAGGCTGAAAGAATTGGAATTGTTCAGCTGGGAGAAGGCTGCAGGGAGACCTTATTGTGGCCTTCCAGTATTTGAATGGGGCTTATAAGAAAGATAGGGACAAACCTAAAAAAATAAGCAGGGCCTGTTGTGATAGGGGATCACTGGTTCATTAAAAGGGGTAATGGTTTACCATGGGGACTCAAAAGCGTCAATTTAGATTAGCTGTAAGGAAGAGATATTTTTACAAGGACCGCAGTGATACACATTAAAATAGTTGCCCAGACATGTGGTTGATACTCTGTCCTTGCAAACATCCAAGGCCAAATTGGATGGGACTCTGCGTAATGTGATCTGGTTGAAGATGGCCCTGCTTGCTGCACTTGTGGGACTAGATGACCTTTAAAAGATCCTCTCCAACCCAAACTGTTCTGTGACTCTATAATGTACTTTGCATTTGTATTTCAGGCAACACACACAGTGGGAAATGTACCAGGTTAACTCCTCTGGCAGCAGCAGCCTGCTCTGACAAATTCTCTCTTTTGTGTGGCTCATGAACACTTGTGACAGGACAAGAACACTGGGAAAGACAGTAGGTGGGAATAGGCATGGTCTAGATAAACTGTTCTGATAGAAGAAAATGGCACATAAGCCATCTGTGGGTCGTAACTTCTTAACCAGTTAAAACTACAAATAATTTAAAGCAGTAGCAGTATTTGTGAGCTAATACAAAAATATTTTTTTTTACCTTTTATGCTCAAAAACTTACCTTGCTTGTATCATCACACCACCACTACTACAGTCTTATTAGAAATAAAAACCGCAAAAAACCCCAGTATTCTTCTGGCAAGGACCAGTTTTTCAGCTACAATTTTTATCATTAATGTTTTTTACAAAGAAATGCTCCCTTACCATTGTGGTGTGCCAGCATCCCACATTCTCTCCTCTTTTCCAAGTCATAGATTCGGATTGACTCATCTCTGCTCCCAGTGACTACATATTTCTTACACACTGCTACTGCTGACAACGAGGCACAGTGGCCATGATGTGTAAAATCAGGGACGATCGTCCAGGACTGTAAATGAAATGCAAAACAAACAGGTCTTTCTCAAGTTTACCACAGTACTATAGAAAGCTTCCACTTCATCGTCCTGTAATTTTACTTTTTAAAAAAGCAAAAGCTGAGAAATATATGCATAAAAAATCAGAACCACAGAATCAAATAGATTGGAAAAGACCTCTGGGATCATTATGTCAAATCCACGACTTAACATCACCTTGTCAACCAGATCATGGCACTAAGTTCCCCATCCAGCCTTTCCTTAAACACCACCAGGCACGGTGACTCCACCACCTCCCTGGGCAGCCCATTCCGATGTCTAATCAACACTTCTGTGAAGAAACTCTTCCTAATGCCCAACCTAAATGTCTGTTGGCACAGCGTGAGGCCATGTCCTCTTGCCCTGTCACTGGCTGCCTGAGAGAAGAGGCCAACCCTCACCTGCCTACACCCTCCTTTCAGGCAGTTGTAGATAATTATAAAGTCCCCCTTAGCCTCTTTTTCTCCAGACCAAACACCCTCAGTCACTCCTCATTGTGTTCCAGATCCCTCAGCAGCTCCACTGCCTTTCTCTTGAACTGCTCCGACATCTCAGTGTCTTTTCTGAACTGAGGGGCCCAGAACTGAACACAGCACTCGAGGTGTGGCCTCACCAGCGTCGAGTACAGGGGGAGGAATTATACCCAGCTGCAAGCATAATGGGATCTTACTGAGTTAATGTGCTGTCAGGAGATTAGTCCGAGGGATTTAAGTGTGCAAACAGCTCCTTGTAATCAGCGCTGTGCTCAGACGAAGCTGTCTCTGCACCAGAGATAAATCTCAAGGGCAAGAGAGGCGGATTCTCTCGTTTTCCATCACGGCACGCTGGAGACACGCCTTCCACCTGGCCCCAGCCCACCTCCCACCCTCCCCATCCATCCATCCTCCGCGCCGCGTCGGGAGCGGCCGCCTCGCACCGCGGCTCCCCCGCACCCACGTTGCCGCTCGGAGGCTCCGCCGCTCCCGGGAACTCTCCGGGGCAGCCAGGGG
>VWZN01017017.1:366757-382861 GCA_013396955.1 Regulus satrapa
GAAAAAAGGGAGCGGAGCTCGCTCCTGGGAACCAGGCGGGCTGGGCTGGGCTGAGCTGATCTTTCCCTCCCCCGGAGCCGAAGGGCCCCCGCCTCCCGCAGGGCGCGCGGGGCGAGGAGGCCCCGGCGGCGCTTGGGCCGAGGCACCGGAGAAGCGGCCCCTCCCCAGCCCTGGGGCCCGCCGGCTTTTATTGTTGATTTGGCGGGTGGTTTTACGTTTCCCCATGACTCGATTTCTCGTCGCGCAGCACAATGAAGGGGAAGCGCGGCCCCGGCGCCAAGCGTGGCCGCTTGCGGAGGGCCGCGGCCGGGCGGGGCGCACTTGTGGTCGGGCTCTTCCCGTCGTGCCGAGTGGCTCGGTTAGAGAAATGCGTCACGGCTCGGGCCTGGGCTCGGCCGGGGTCAGCGCGCCGGCCCCGGCAGCTCCGGGAGGCTCCGTGCTCGCCGTGCCCTGACCCGTGGCCCGGCGTGAGGGGAAATTAGCGCCGAGGGAAGCGGGGCGGGGTTGCCGGCTGCCTGGGTGAGCCGTGCCCGCTGGCGCGCTTCAGGCCGTGAACAGCTTCGCTCACGTTTTTTGCCCGTATGAGCGCAATGACGCAAAAAATTGGAATGCAATAGGGAGCTGTTGGGATGTGTGTGTGTAATCCAGTTAAGGATGTGTTTGGATTCTGCCCTGCTGCTTAAGTGAAAGCTATCTGTGACTGTAGATACAGTCAAAGCAAGCGTAAAAAATTTTTTATCAAAAGCACGCTGCTTTAACTGCTTTTAAAATGTTTTTGTTTTCTAGTGAAAGGGTCAGCGTCAGACAGGGAGGCGTAGAAAATCTCTTTTGCATAAAGGCTGCTGATAACCGATCGAGAAGCAGTTGCATCACTTGCCTCCTGATAGCCTCTTGCAACGAGAGCACTCTGCCCTGCGTCCCATCTTCCATTAGGTCTGCGCGAGTGAAAAGTGGTAAGTTTAAAAAAAAAAGTGACTGCGCAGCTTTGAATTCAAAAAACAGTTATTTCATTGTTGAGAGTGTGGAGGAGTTCATGATTCCTTTTATTAAAAAAAACTAATGTTAGAGGAACGTTTTTACGTCGATATTTGCATTAATAATGACCACCCTTAACAGGAAGAAGTTGCTGCTGATAATTCCTTATAATGAACACAAGTACTTTCAATTAGCATGTGCTCAGTTTCGCATACTTCTAGCATCCAGAAGTCTGCAATCTTCCTAGCATTTTAGGCCCCTGTTTTTAAGGGCTTGACTTTGCACTTGACTTTTTTCTTGGCTTCACAGTGGCTGTGGGGATGAAGTCCATAGCTATTCTGAATAACGCCATGCATGGATGCTCTAATTATGGCTTATGGCTATCCTGTGTCAAGTTGGCCTAATCCATTTTCAGAGGCAGAGCTCTGAACTGCTTTGCAGGCAAGCCTTTAAGGCATCATAGATGCTCTTTGTTCATTGCATCGTGTGGCTGTGGATTTAATCAGCCAAGATGTAAAACATTACAGAAATTCTTGTGTGGAGATGGGAGCTAGAATTTTAGCAGTCAAGTATCTGCACGGGAGTTACACCAGATGTAAGAAATCTGTAGGGGGGGAAGATTGCCTGTGTGTGAAGGTAAATGCAGAATATTTTGCAAATTAAATTGGGTTTTTATTGATTATTTTATTGACTGATTTATACTGACTAGGGGAAAAAGCCTAAAGAAAGGATATTGAGATGAACAAAGATAGGTAGCTCTTCAGAAAAGTGTGTCCACTCGTTTAATTGTGGCAGTAAAATGTTATTTGCTGGTTTTAGTTTTGATGGTAATGAGTGAAATGTGTATGTGGAAAAGGTGCAGAGAGAGAAGAAAAGGTGCAGAGAGAGATTGTTTGCTTCTGTTGTGCCCTCATCCTGCTTTTATTTCTCATACTCTTTAGCACATAGGAAGTACCATTTCTCATTTTCAGCTGCATCATTTGTGGTACAAGTAAATTTCAATTTGGTTGAAAGGGGAAGAAACCAGGGGAGGTTGTACAAAAAATACCAAGACCCTGTGTCTTTTGCCTTGGTTTTAACTATTTTAGAATCTTCCGGATTACTGGGTCATATGCAAATATTTCAGCATTAAGGGTAACGTAAAGGTGACTTGAAAGACCTCTAGAGTTTTCTAGTGCTTTGGACAGTGGGAAAACTTTGTGGTCTGGTACAGTTCAGAACAGTGAAGAATACATCAAATCATAATCCTTATTGGCCATATCTCCTTTTTATCTCCATTGCTTTGGCAGTCACAAGTCAGAACTCAATTTTTAAAATTCTGAATTAGTAACATTGAAGCATATGGTGGGGTGAACATATTTGGAAGTAATTGAGGATAAAATCCTTCATCTTATTTTTCTCCCCTACTTTTTTTTTTTCCAGCTGAAGGAGTCTAATAAATTGAACCTGTGCAAGTTGTACTGTTTGAGAAAGGCAGAAGGAAGTTTGAACCATGGCAAGCCAGGTAAGAACGTTTAGTCAGAAATACAGACTTGCAGTGCCTAAACGGATTCCAGAACCATACTCGGAATTCCTAATACATGTAAAGCTGACATAGCTAGCTTGCTCTGAGTTGGGTGTTCTTTTAGTGCTATGATTTCTTCCAGCAAGGAGGTAATTGGCGGCTGTCCTCAGGACACTTAATTGTGTCAACTCAAGTAGGCTGGGGGGCGTTACATTAAGCTTTGCAGTTTGCACTGTTGGAGCGCGGGTTCTTCCGAAGGACCTTGCGCAGTAACACTCTCTGTATAAGATACATGTGGAGATGTTGTAGAGGAAGAACATTAAAGCCTGCGTAAGTAAATGCTGTGGAACATCATTCTTATTTTTGGAAGCCCTTGTTCTTCAGAATCTTAACTGAGGGAAGCAACTGGTCTTAATAAGGCTGTTTCCCCTCCTCTTTTGTGTAGTTGCCCCACTCACTTCCTTTTTGAACTGTGGTTTTTGGGGTTTTAGTTTTTGGTTTGTTTTTTTACTTTTTTTTTAAGGTTTTTTTTTTTTTTTAAGGGTTGTTTTTTTGGTTTTTTTTCTTCTCTGAGAGGCACTTTTTTTTGCCTCTTTCTTCCTGGCCTTGCATCTGGGTTCAAGTTTTCCCTCAGCCAAGCTAGTGCCTGTTCCTGGTCTACTTTCTCCTTAAATTCCATTAATCGGCCTCTTGTTGTTCCTGGCCTGGGAGAGTGACTCACTGCTGGGTAGTGAGGAGAGGCATCTCACAGAAGAATTCCTAGGTGAGGGGAGATAGGGACAGCGGAGATCCCCTCGAGGCAGGAGTGACGATTTCCCTGCCTCTTCATCACGCAGATTGTGCTTCGGCAGAGTTTTTTGCATCCTGGAGCTCAAGTGGAACACGGTCCAGTCCTGAAGCTAATTAACATTTAGGATTGGCCAGCATCAAAGGGCTGTCTGGTTTGTCCCTAGTTCCCAGAGGAAGCTGTCAATCCTATAGCCAGCTTGACAAGTCAGGGGAATATGGCTGTTCATACAATCCTTTGGCTCTGTTATTTTTGCCAGGCGTTTTCCCCAGAGGCTGCTTTCCCTCATGGGAGGCGGAGGGAGAAATGGGACCCCAGGCTTCTTTCAAGGGCAAGGTGAATATGGGGAAATCACCTGTGGTGATGGGGAGTGGGAGGGAGGAATGTAAATGAGGCTAAATACTATAAAGGCGATTTTTTTTCTCCCTACAGGACTTGATGGCAAAAAAAAGAGAATGTCTCCAGGCCTACAGCTGGTGGAGAACACCACAGAAGAAACGGAAGAAAAAGAACAAAATAAAACCAGGAAGAATAGAGTTTGTCCCTAGTAGTACCAACACAACCAGGTAAAGACCTTCAGAATGGAGCAGCTCTGGCCCTTTATCTTTTTAAGTTGTTAATGACTAGTGAATGCCATCAGTTATTTTAGAAATCTTGAGATGGCACACCTGGTGCCTTTACACTAAGTGTTGCTTTTGGAATTTGAATAATGAAGATTTTTTTCCCTAGTTTGTTTCTCTCATAATTGCTTGACATGTGGTGTCAGAATAGTCCTAGCACTTTCTGAATTCTGGCTGTAACTTAATATTTTTTTCTTGTTATTTCTGGGTGTCTTGCCCTTCAGACAACAACTAATACTTCCAAAACCGACTTTTAGAAAAGATTCTTTAATAAATTTGGATCTTTGTTGAAAAGTTTGCAAAAGTGGTAGAATGGACTCAGAAATTGAGAACTTACTGGAGTGATGGCATTGCAGTTCTGTACACTGCTCAGCAGAGTTTTGCAGTTAATACTCTCTTTGTATTTTGTCTCCTTATTTGTCCAGTAATAACTACTTACTTGTATGTTAGGGGCTTGAATACTGAATTGAAATGTTTTAATCTCAAACTTGATGGTGGTTCTCTTGTCTTTTTAAAGACCGGATTATTCAATATTTGTTGGGGAGCTGACTCCAGAGGTAGACGATTTTCAGCTCTATGACTATTTCCTAAAGAGGTACCCCTCATGTATTGACTGCAAAATAGCAACAGACCTGCTGGGATATTCCAGGTAATGCCTGTGAAAATGTGTTAATACTGTCAGTGTGTTTGTTGGTGTAAATAATATAAGAAGTTAAATTGGAACTGGTTTTGAATTTTCTTCAGAGGCAGGAAGAGAGAGATTAGTCTCTGGCATTATTTCTTAACAACATAAATTGTTGTGGTTCTAAAACATTACGGTTAATTTTAGCTGTTAATGTGTTAAGCTCCAATTCAGCCAAATGCATGAAAGCAGTTAGACGGTGGCAGGAGGGAGAGCTCTGCATGGACATCTGTGCTTACCTGCAGCAGAGTGTCCACTTACTCATGTGTGGGACTGAGGACAAAATAACTCCCTTTTTACGTGTGGAAGAGACATGTAAGGCCTAGCAAATCTTAGGGGGTTGGGAGACAGAATTTGTAGTATTTATTAGTAAATCAAGCTTAGCAGAAGCTACACTGGCCAGGCAGAGAGTGAAGCAGGGAAAAGTGAGTTTGCTGTTCAGAAAACACTGGCTGTTATGGACTAATTTAAGAGACTGTTTTTAAAAAAATAAACAAAGAAAAGGAAATCTGAGAGAGCAAACTTAGAATGTTAGAGCTATAGAGCAGTAGCAATGGGTTAGTACTGATATATTAACTGCTGTAAGTACAGAAATATAGAATCTGGTTACTTACACAGATAGCAGTTAACGTGTTGTTTCACTGGCTTTCAGCAAGTTGCATCTTAATGCTATCAACAAAGCTTTTTGCTTCTGGCCCAAGTTTTTAAATTTGTGAAAGCATCTTCTGTGCATGTGCACATGCCAGAGAGGTTGCTTAGGTAATAGAAGCTATAGTAGCTACTATTTTCTGTTTTTGTGAAGACAGAAATTGAATTAATTGGCTTTGTAACTGTTATGAATACTAGAATTTGTTTTTTCCCTTTTGAAAATTGTAGAGGGTATGCCTTTGTCAGATTTGGTGAGCAAGGTGATCAGATGAGGGCACTGCAAGACTGCCAGAATGCACCAGGTCTGGGGGGAAAACGAATCCGGCTGAGCATAGGAATTTCTAAAAGGTAATAAACAAGTTGTGCATTGATACAGTAA
This sequence comes from Regulus satrapa, assembly GCA_013396955.1. Classification (NCBI taxonomy): domain Eukaryota; kingdom Metazoa; phylum Chordata; class Aves; order Passeriformes; family Regulidae; genus Regulus; species Regulus satrapa. Next base: position 372,353 of record VWZN01017017.1, read on the forward strand.
TTCTAAATAATCGATTATTTTAGCTCTGCCTTTTTAAAGACTGTGGCCCTTGCTGTAATGGCTGTACATGATTCTAAATCACAGAAGCATTACGTTTGGTCTGCCTGGATCCATCAGCCTCTTTGAGGATTGCTGGGGAAATCCAACTCTTAAGTCTAGCCAGATTGTATAACTTGGGCTTCGCTGCTGTTGTGGCCAGCCGTAATGCTTACAGCAGTGAAGCTGCATGCATTTGTAAGTATTTCATGTTTGGGCCTGCAGAAGGTAGAAGGGTCAAGTGTTTATTTTTATGCTAGGAAGCTTTTCTTCTAGGCCTTTCCTCTTGGCTTAGACAAGGTAGCACATGGTTAGTTTTAAAGTAGGCTGGCAGAGGAAGGAACTCTTTAGTGGAAAAATGCAGAATAAAGAGGGGAAGAAGCCAAAGGAGATGGTGCTTGAACTGTTTGTTTAGAATACTACTCTTTGCTTCTCAAGTGATTAGGGCAGCAGGAAATTTCAAGTTGATTGGGTTTGAGAGGGGTTTTTTTTTCTGCCAGCTCAGTTCTCACCATCAGTTATTGAAGACAATCCAGTTAAGGACTTGATACCATATTGGATAAACTTTGATCCAGAATACAGACAAAAATAGAACTTCATATAAGACAATTTCAGTATATATTCGTGAGGTTAGCTTGTGTGTTCTGTTAGAAGGCTAAAAATAACAGCTCCTGCTTTTCTTCTCTGGGTAGTTTTGCCACTGTTGCCTCATTGCTTTGGAACAGAAATGCCCTTACCCGAGAGAACACTGTCCACATTTCCTTTGACTAGCTTGCTTTTGAAAATGAGGTCCCAAAGTAAGTTTTTCCCACTTCTACTCTGCAGGAGAATGTCAGCAGTATTTTTAGATTTTTCTTTCCTACAGAGATGAATGTAGGAGAGAAGTTGGAAGCAGAAGACTGAGACATAATGAAATAGTTTGTGTACTAAAGTAGTAAGACAATAAAATACCTATTTATTAGAATGTATGTGTAGCTTCAGAGTAATGAAGCAAAAATGTAATGTGGCTATTGAAATACACACCACTGATCTACACCTGTTTCTGAATGGCTGACTGCTATGCTCTCACAGCATCCGAAAATCCAGCCATCAGAGTAGTTTGTCATTAAGCCACTTAAATTGGGAGCAATTTCTGAGCTCCTTAAGTTTGTTATTGGCAAAAAGCCCCAATTAGAATTTTCTGTAGCGAAATGGAGCTAAGAGACATTGGACACTGCAGACACAGGAGGTCTGCTTTTATGTGATCAGTGAGGAAATGTCTAAGCATAGGGGATTTCTTGGGATGCGTAGCTGATTTATCCCACTGTTTTTATGTAGTGTATCTCTGGTTTAGAACAGACTCTTCTTTTTCATTGATACTTGTCATTAGTCAACTTCAAGGTGTCCCTGGGAAAAATCTGCTCAGGAGAGGGAAGGCAGTGAAAACGAATCACCTGGCCCTTTGGTCTTCATAACTGAAGAGTTCTGTAATTTTCCTGTTGCTTTGGCTTCATTGTGGATAATGGCAGTGCTGACTTCAGCTGACAGCTCAGCTTTGGCAACTGTTCATGGACCAAAACTTGAGAAGGTGAAGGTAGACGTGGTAAATCAACAGGCAGTGTCAGATGCTCCTCTGAAACAGATCGTCTGACTTTTACCCCTTGTTTCTGAAAATAACAAGTTTTTTTTTTAATTAACAAAGCAGAAAATGGAAGGACTGANTTTTTGAGGTAAAGATACTACACAGTTAGTTTTTAAAAAAAAAAACAAAACTAACAAGTCATGTGAATTGTGCAGATGAGAGCAAAAAAGTCCTAAAACTGAAATCATGCAGTCAGATAAGTGTGAATGTTATGTTCAGCATTTTGGATTAAAGTGCTTGAGTCCATCTGTAGAATTAGATATTTATACAGTAACGTTTGGTTCATGTATGTCAAATAACAGTTCTGACAGCAAATTTTTGTAGTGTTTCTCTCATACTGTTTTTCTGATGTACTTGGCTTAAAGCAAAATAAAGAATAGTTGTTAGATGATCATACCTAGATCAGCCAGTTGATTAATTACAACTTCCAGAACTGCCTTCAAGTGGAACTGTACTATGGTTTTCTTAAAAAACCCAACTAAAGCATGAAAAAGCAACAAACATTCCACAAGAAACCCTTCCCCAGTAAACACTTCCTGCTTTTTTTTATAGCTGTGGGAAGAGGAGGAGAATGTTTGGGAGCATAAAATTACTTTGTGATGCTTTCTAAAACTGACAATGTTTTTTGTTTTTTTTTTGGTTTTTTTTAGGAAGCTTCAGCTATGACTGAAATCAATGATGACCTAATAACTGAAGGTAAGGATAATTTTATCCCTATGGCTTGAATTTAGCCATACTTCTGCCCTTTAACGATACAAGCCAGTGACTATTGGATAAAGAATAGGTGATAGGTAAGATGAGGTAGGATTTCAGAGCTAACAAGGTACACCATGCCAAGTAGAATGGGACACTGCCAGCAAGGCTTTGCGGTAGGCTTCTGGTAACTTTGCCTTCATTCTCCTTCCACAATGGTCTATTGGAGAAATTATCTTTGTGTTGATTCTGCTAAGACTATTGTACATGAGGCTCATTAGTAGAGACGTCTTGTGATAGTGTCCAAAAATTTTAATTATCCCTAAATCTCTGCTTTATGTGGAAATACCAGTATATTCCTAGCATTTGAATACACTAATTCCAAAAGAAGCTGGACTTGCTAGCTTTGTTAATATTCTAGATGAATAAACATCTCACTAGATGTATTATCGAGTGAGTTAAATAATTAAATTTACCTAAAGTGCACTTTATTAGGCATTTACTTCAGGGTTTTGTGTGCAAGCCTCCCAAGTTCTGGAACTTGTACTTACCAGGCTTTATTNGTCAGATGCTCCTCTGAAACAGATCATCTGACTTTTACCCCTTGTTTCTGAAAATAACAAGTTTTTTTTTTAATTAACAAAGCAGAAAATGGAAGGACTGATCAAATGTTGCAAGTCTTTAAAACAGCAGTGCTTAGTAAAGGTCTCTTATGTTACTGGATCTTTTTTATCAGTAGCTTGCTTAAACAGCAAAAATACTCAAACTGAATACAGATAAATGTAACTTGAGTTAATCCATAAAAGTAATTACTTCTGGCATTGGTGAAGGCGAGCATTTGCTCTCCTCATAAACATGAGGTACTGTGCTGTGACATAAAATTTAGGCAACTATTTAGGAAAGTTTGTCTGTAAATTTGGAAGTGTGTGAAATTGTTTAACTTCTACACTGGGTTAAGAGTTTTTGTTCTCAAACTTCACTCTGTGTACCTTCTCATGTTTCAGACTGAAAGCAGAATTCCAGCGGTACCAGTCCTACAACTATAATGATTATTATCAAGATTATCAAAACTACTATTCACAGTGGAATTATGATCCTTATGCTGACTACAACTACAGCTCCTATACTCCCTATGATAGCATGCAAGCTGTTGGAGACTGCTCTTTAGGAGATGCTGTTATGGCTCCAGCTGTTTTTGAGGTAAAGATACTACACAGTTAGTTTTTAAAAAAAAAAACAAAACTANTGGTTTTTTTTAGGAAGCTTCAGCTATGACTGAAATCAATGATGACCTAATAACTGAAGGTAAGGATAATTTTATCCCTGTGGCTTGAATTTAGCCATACTTCTGCCCTTTAACGATACAAGCCAGTGACTATTGGATAAAGAATAGGTGATAGGTAAGATGAGGTAGGATTTCAGAGCTAACAAGGTACACCATGCCAAGTAGAATGGGACACTGTCACCAACGCTTTGCAGTAGGCTTCTGGTAACTTTGCCTTCATTCTCCTTTCACAATGGTCTGTTGGAGAAATTATCTTTGTGTTGATTCTGCTAAGACTTGTACATTAGGCTCATTAGTAGAGACGTCTTGTGATAGTGTCCAAAAATTTTAATTATCCCTAAATCTCTGCTTTATGTGGAAATACCAGTATATTCCTAGCATTTGAATACACTAATTCCAAAAGAAGCTGGACTTGCTAGCTTTGTTAATATTCTAGATGAATAAACATCTCACTAGATGTATTATCGAGTGAGTTAAATAATTAAATTTACCTAAAGTGCACTTTATTAGGCATTTACTTCAGGGTTTTGTGTGCAAGCCTCCCAAGTTCTGGAACTTGTACTTACCAGGCTTTATTTTCAGATCCACAGCTGTACTTGGATGTTGATGAAATGAACAGACAATTTATGGAGACAAGTGAAGAACTCTATGATGCCCTCATGAATTGTCACTGGCAACCTCTGGATACGGTCACTTCTGACATCCCCTCTGCTATTTAAGTGTCTTATATAGCATGACCGTTATGACCAAGGTGCTAAAATTACATTTCTTCTACATTACTCTAGATCATAAGTTTTAAAGCACAATGATAGGTTGGGGTTTTTTTGCTATGCTTTTGGCAGTTTCTGTAATCTTTTTTGTTTTGTTTTGTTCATCACTTGGAGCATCTTGAAATCATGTAAATATTCTAGAAATGTAAAGAGTTCAATGGGGTCTAAAGATAGACTTGCCTGTGTAAATAAAATTTTGTTTCTGCAAACTGGCCAGCAAGGGATTTTACTTACGTATCTGAAACACCTTCTCTTCTGGCTTGTGGCATTTAGCTGGAGGCAGTAGGGGTATTTCACCTGTCTTTGGTATGGGCATCAGCAGTAGCAAGAAGTAGCTCTTACATACTTCCAAGATACCTAGGCGGTCTTAGAAGCTCTTAACCTTAACATGCTGTACAGCTTTAACACACAGAAGGGTAAACTTTGGGTTGCTGTAGCTGCAAACATTCCAAAGACTAAGGATGATACCTGCTGATAATTTTATTTTGCCCTTCTTGTTAGTCTTCTCATCTGACCCTTTAGAGCAAAGAAACTGGTGTTATGTAATAACTGTTTTTACACATAAAAATCCCTGGAGAAACCCTGTGGTTTAAAGAAGGAAGAAAAACCCATCAAGAATTAAAGTAGCTCTGTATCCTCTTCAACTAAGTTGCACCCTATCCTAAACATCTTGTTATTTGTTCAGTCGTCGTGCTCAGATGTTTTGTAGTCGTGAGGCTTAAAACATTCTAGGAGGATGACAGTTCTCAGTATTCAAGTCAAAAGAGGTTAGATGGCAACGAAGCATGTTCTGCTCTAAGATAGCAACTTCTGAGCGGCTTCCTCCAAACTATTCTTACCTAAAAGGATATAAAGTATTTTCCAGTCATAGCAACAGCTTAAACTCCTGTTACTAATTAATGTACACACAATAACAGGAATTCGGGCTGGAAGCAAAAAACTTTTTTGAAGAGAAAATGGTGGAAACTGTTGTATAGCTAACGTGAAAGCTACTAAAGCCACTCAAGGCATTTTGGTACTCCTGTGTGTGTTTTGGGGGCAGCCTAAACCATAAGTGCTAGGATGGCAGTTTTTGTTTTGTTTTTTTTTTTTTCTTTAATGACTTAATTACATTAAAGTGGTGGTCATAACCTATATTCTGTTCTTAAATGTGAAACTAGTACTGCATTGCAGAGTGATGACTTGGCAGAGAAGGTCCCTTCTACCTGCTCACAGTTTAATTTCAGCTGTTTTTAAGTCCCACCCATGAAATACAGATGCTCTAAACTAGAAGGGTCTTTTGGTGTGATGTAGGAACTTAATTCTTCCTGGATTTTGTGCATTTTTATGTAGAAGGAGAGAAAACAAAATGCCCTCATTTATGCAGGGAGATTACTGTTACAGTCTTAGAAACTGCTTTGGAGAGAATAAGTTGCCAAGTGGCTGAAAACAGGGATTTTGTAGGTGAGTGCTTCCCTGGTGTGGTCAGTCTTCGCAGGGTCATAACAGGGACATTATTAATTGGAATGTGACAGAAAGTGGAATAAATGAAGCAAGGAGAGTCTGGATGGGAAAGGGAATTACTTGTGTGCCTGTATAGAATAGTTTCACAGGATTGTAAAAGGGAGGCATCTTGAATTTGGATGTGGAGGTGTTAAGCTTTCAAAACCATGCTGGATTTGATGTCACCTCAGTTGTAGTGCACAGCTGTGGTGTCTGAGCTTGGTAGTACAAACCAGTTGCTAGGCAAAGGATTTTGTATCTAGCAAGCACCGACATCACAAGCTGGAAGATTATAACCCAGGCAGAGACCTGGAAGCTTCCTGCTTTGAAGTGCATATCCTGCTTTGCATAGCGTTACCTAATGCCATACTTGAGCTGCAGCAAGTAATTTGTGGAAGCCTTTCATTGTGTTATCAGATGCTAAGGATGGATATTGGCTTGGTAGAAATCCTATGGAATATCCACTGACTTTCAGGTTTTGGGAGGTTGATCCGTGTGTGAGCTATGTAATGAGGAGCCCATGTAACACTTAGATCAGCACTGTATCACCACAGCACAGAAGCCTCAGAGTCTGTAGTCACCGTGTTTATGCAGATTTTACATGTTAGCAAGGTCTCCACACTCTGCATGAGAGACTGACTGTTTTCAGACGTGCACCTTCTATTCCGGCCCGTAAAGTACCAATACAGTGAAAATACGGTTTATGAAATGCAGTGAAAGAGGTTGTTTGGGCCATTAGATCTGCAAACCTGTGAAATGTTGGGGGGAATATATTTTCTTTGGTCAGAACAGAAGCGAGGTAAAGGGAGTCTGCTGGTTGCAGCCCGTGTGAAACAGTTTTAAATAGCTTTGTTTTCCGTCTCCTGAGCCTTTCTGGTCTATACTGCTTACCAGTTAGGAGTGCCTGTATGTGATCCAGATACTGTGTGCAGCACGCATTCTTTACTGTACAGGCACTATGGAAAAAAACTTCTGTATTGATGTAAGCACAAATCTGGGAAAAAGGGAATGCATCACATCTGCTGGCATTCAGTGCTGAGACTTTTAACTGAGGAAACTTCCAGTGCTGGTCCAACTACTTGCCTGTATGAGTGAGCTTTACCCAAAGACCTGAACATGTCCATCATACAGGTGCCTGCTCCCAGCTCTACGAAGAGCTGATTGCAGTAGAAACATGTTTTAAAAGTATAGGGAGCAATGTTTTAAACACCATGCTAATTTCACTTTGGTTGTGTTTTGTCTATTTTACCCAGCTGAAATGTTGGGGGGGGGGGGGTTTAAGTCTGATGAAGGTTGGTTTTTTTTTTTTGTTTTGGTTTTTTTAAAGAATATCTAGTATTGGTTTTATAAACTCCTCTTTGTACCTAGCTGTGATAGATAGTGCCTTTACCTAAAACCCACTTACGTCTTGAAGAAGAGTAATGTTTTTGTTTTCCACTTCTCCGAACGGAAAAGCTTTAGTACCATGGTTTGAGGGGCTAATGATCCTGCAGTCAGTGAACAGGGAGAAAGAAACAGGCTAAAAATCGGTGAAGACTGAAAAGTGTTAAAAAAGCTTAAATGGTACTTAAGCCGTGAATGTTTCTTTTTGCAGGGATGCTCTTGGACCAACAGCTTCTTTCTAGCGCTACCTCAAAGTAACTTGCAGATAGAACTCACAGGGAAGATTGATCAAATGGTGATGATCACTATCATTCTGCTGGAGATATATATATATATATATATATTTGCCTTTTGTTGTGTCTCATTTTTAATGACATTTATTTAACTTCAGTGACTCATGTCAATAGACGTTTGACTACATCAACAAGTATTTCTGAGTCATGAGTTTCTTTAAAGGTGTGTCACAATATGGAAATTGTTCTAAATAAGTAAATAAAGCAGCACTTGAATTTACAGAGCAAATGTAGTGTAGCTGCATTTGACATGTATGTGGAAGAGAAAATCGCGTTTACAGCTTACCTTAATATTCTTAGCAGGCATAAAAAGGGAAGCTTGTTATAAATTTGTCCAGCTCCTACATGACCAGCACAGGAATGATTTTAGTCAGTTCCCCACACAGGTACAGTTTTAGAAGCCAGCCAGCACTGTTACTAATGAATATCTGTTACCAGTGGGCTTTCCCATCCCTCTGTAAACGTAGCTCTTCCATAATGCAAACACATTATGCTCGCCTTCCTTCCCCTCCTTTTAAGCTGAAAGCTTAATTATGGTAATTGGTTCCTGGACAAAATGAGTTACAAATCCAGGCTAAAATAATATTTTTTGTGTTTTGATAATTATCTTGATGTTGATCTTGACCTGCCCATTGTAGAAGCAGACCATCATCCTAAAATTAGCAGCTCTAGCCCACTGGCTCTTTACACAAAATGAGGTGGTTCTTGCAGGTGACTTCAAACATGCATGTTCCAGGAATAGGGATCCTCTATCACTGCAAGTCACCTCCCTGCATGTGAAATTGTATTCACAATTGTGAGGCAGGAGAGTAAGAGTGTAGTTTACGAGGAGAAATACCTGGAAAATCATTCCACCCTGCTGTGTATTGGATAATGGTTATCTCCTCTAGATATTGGAAATAGACAAAGAAATTGAGGACTTAACTCATGTAGGCGAGCTGGGAAGACCCGGATGAAGTTCCACAAAAGCCATTATGAAGCAGAGATGAGGTAGCACAAAATTCCCCAGTACTATTTGTTCTTACAGCTGCTCCTCTGTAGCTGCTGCTGCCTGTTTACACATCTGCATCCTTTCAGAATCACCCTTGTTTTGAGCTACCCTGTAATTCCCCCCACACCTCTCCCAGTTCCACACACCCTTTCTTCAGGGGCGTGCTAAGAAATGTTTGTTTTGGTTTTTTTTTTCAGTGGAAGGGGTGTATGGGTGCATCAGGGCTCTGGCCTGAGTGCCATTTTTATTGACTTGTGCGTAGGGAAGGTGCTTGTGATTTTTCTGCACTGCTCGGCTCCATCCTTCCCACGACAAGTTGATGCTAAAAATGCGAAAGCATAGATTTTTCTCAACTTTACTTTCAGTAGAATAATAAAACCTCCAAATCTTTACATTTTTTAAACTTTGTAATAGGAATGCACTCTTCCTCATGTTTTGAGGAAATAAAAGCCGTGTTGAAGCTTTCTTCCCCCTACCTCCTTTCCTTACGCCAGCAACTGGGCGATGAAAAACCAGCGCCTGCTGTTTCTTTTGCTTACACAAACCAAATCGCTAGTGGCAGCCTGGGGGAGCACCGCGGACCTCTCGGTGCCGTTTCTCCTGCCACGTTCTCTACGGCTTTTCCTCCTCAGGGACAAGGGAGCATCCCCTCACACCGTCTCTCGGGGGAGGTTCAGCGTGGCTAAGTTCTGTCCCCGCGGGCAGAGTGTCAGGAGGACGGGGCCAGGCTCGGCTTGGTGGTGCCAAGCAGTAGCCAAGAGGCAACGGGCGCAAACCGATGCACAGGAAGTTCCACCTAAATACGAAAAAAAATAATAAAATCTTTACTATGCGAATGACCGCGGACCCGGAACAGGGTGCCCATAGAAATTGTGAGGTATCCCTCACTGTAGAAATTCAGGAACTGTCTACAGAATGCAATCCTGTGCCCACGAGCGAGAAGGTCAGCCCGGATGACTCACTGCGGTCCTTTTCCAAGCTGAGCCATTCTGCGAATCGCCGCGGGAAAAGGCGGTGGAATCACCCGCGGCGGAACCCCGGCACAAGCCTCCGCTCTCAGCCCTGGTGGCCTCCCTAGGCTGCGCCCGGGGATGGAGGTTTTCCCCAGCGCGTCCCTTGCCGAGGGGCGGCGGGTCCGAGCGAGCGAGCGCTTTTCCCGCGCAGCCCGGCCCGGCCCGGCCCGGCCCGGCCCCTCCCGNAAGGTGCTTGTGATTTTTCTGCACTGCTCGGCTCCATCCTTCCCACGACAAGTTGATGCTAAAAATGCGAAAGCATAGATTTTTCTCAACTTTACTTTCAGTAGAATAATAAAACCTCCAAATCTTTACATTTTTTAAACTTTGTAATAGGAATGCACTCTTCCTCATGTTTTGAGGAAATAAAAGCCGTGTTGAAGCTTTCTTCCCCCTACCTCCTTTCCTTACGCCAGCAACTGGGCGATGAAAAACCAGCGCCTGCTGTTTCTTTTGCTTACACAAACCAAATCGCTAGTGGCAGCCTGGGGGAGCACCGCGGACCTCTCGGTGCCGTTTCTCCTGCCACGTTCTCTACGGCTTTTCCTCCTCAGGGACAAGGGAGCATCCCCTCACACCGTCTCTCGGGGGAGGTTCAGCGTGGCTAAGTTCTGTCCCCGCGGGCAGAGTGTCAGGAGGACGGGGCCAGGCTCGGCTTGGTGGTGCCAAGCAGTAGCCAAGAGGCAACGGGCGCAAACCGATGCACAGGAAGTTCCACCTAAATACGAAAAAAAATAATAAAATCTTTACTATGCGAATGACCGCGGACCCGGAACAGGGTGCCCATAGAAATTGTGAGGTATCCCTCACTGTAGAAATTCAGGAACTGTCTACAGAATGCAATCCTGTGCCCACGAGCGAGAAGGTCAGCCCGGATGACTCACTGCGGTCCTTTTCCAAGCTGAGCCATTCTGCGAATCGCCGCGGGAAAAGGCGGTGGAA
>VWZN01017017.1:383732-439076 GCA_013396955.1 Regulus satrapa
GTAGGTGCGCATTCCCTCTCGTCGCGGCTGGAGCGGGCTGGCTCCCGCTCCGCGGGATGCTCGTTTTGTCTCCGGGCTGCCCGGTTAAATCGTGGTTAAATCGAGCTTCACTGGGACCTCAAGTTAAGAGTTATTCGTCAGATTTAAGTGTGGCGCTTCCGATATTTGCCTTTCTTGGCATATTCCAGGTTGAGATGAGTCTGTGAGGGTGCTGGGTAGTTAGGCGTCTTCCATTGATAGTGGGGTTTTTTTGTTCGGTGGGGTTTTTTTTTGTTTGATTGGTTGGTTGGTTGGTTTGGTTTTTTTTTATTTTTGATAGGATGCTGACTGCAGAACCTTTAGGTTCCTTCAGTGTCTTGCCCGTACCTAAAACGTGCTGGTGCAGTGCAAGCAAAATGTAATTCATAAGGCATTTGTTCTCCTTTGTATTTTAGGACCGGAGAATAGATAGATAACAGAAAAAAAAACCCTTTGTAAATTGCAGTACAAAGATCCTATGCCATTTCGAGTGGCTGCAGGGAGTAGAAACAAAGATCCTTTCCAACTCCTGTTTGTCAGGGAATTTCAGGATGCCTGGAGACAGTGCTCTGGAAATGCCTTTCACGTGTATTTATGAACCTGAAATTGTCTGTAAAACCAAAGCGTTTACGTTATTAAATCGGTAATATAAGCCCTGAGATTAAATATTACATGCAAAATTGAGGGTGTATTTCACGTAAATCGTTGCTCAATTAGTTTTTATTATTTGGGAAGCGCTATACGTAATCCTTTGTATAGCACACCGATCAGCAGGGTTGTCCTTGTAAAGCGGGCAGGGTGACGCTTTATCCAAAGAATTACTGCACTTGCAGAGCAGATGTTGAAGCTCTTACGTGAACAACAGAGCAACGTTGAAATGGCAATATCCTGCACGTGGTGATACTCTGTAGGTAGCTGGCGAAAGAGATGAATTTAAAATAATTAGGTTAGATGATTTTCTGATTATTCTATTGTCTGTTAACCTCTGTGTGTTTTCTAGTAGGTTTATTTAAACAATGGGGCAAAGCAAACATGGGCTTGGGAGGGTATCTGTGGGATTCAGTCCAGAGCACGGATGCTGCAAATCAAATACGTCCATCAAATTAACAAGTAATGTATCGAGGAAGAAATGGTAAACAGGAAAAGGAATAGGTGTCAGATCTGTGCATTTGTTGTAAGGGATAGCTTTTTAACCCCGTGTAGCTTGCTAACCTGCGTTACATAAAAAGATGGGCTCTGGGTAAATAGCTGACTCGAACTGGAACGAATTGATAAGTATTCCTATTTTCAATGTAACATCCAATGCAGAAAGTATTCTGTTGTTTGGTGTTGTCTCTCAGTAATGAGTTTGGGAAGACCTGGAAGTGCTCAGTGCAGACTGGACGTGATTTCCTGCTCCCCTAACTGTTACCGATAAGTAAGCGCAGAAATACTGCATGAAACTGTTCTAAGTGCTTGGGGTCAAGACTGCAGTCCTGAAAACTCAGTCTTTTATCATCAAGCTCCAAAGGTGCCTAAGCACTGAATACCCTATTGCCAATACCTTTAAAGTTCTTAGGATGTCTGATTCTTTTCCAGTTGTATGAAAGATCAGTCACACGATGCCGGGCTTACAATAGTAAGCCTGTTGTGTGTTTTTCTGATGTTGTATTCTTTCTTGATGTTGTTATTTTGCCATAGTCTCCCAGGGAGCTTGGTCAGGTGGGAATTCTCCAGTCATGCCCAGCATACTGCAGTAAGTCTTCTATTAAGTGCAGCAACGGCTTTAGAAGATATTTCAAAGAGGATGCTGCTGCTTTTCAAAGATTATTAGCTAAAGCTAATTGTTCAAAATGTGGTAGACCCTGCTTCAGATTTCTTTTTTGCCTAGAGGCATCAACCTACATCTTCCACTTTCTGGGCAAATATCCCAGTTGCCAAGCTGTGTGTGTTGTCTTTGAGTTTTTCTGACTGAAACTGTGTTATCCAGAAAAAGAATGCGTGATTCATTGAGCCAGGAAGATGTTACCCTCCAAGAGTGAAGGCATACAGCCTGTGATCCATGATTTCAGAAGTTATTTGTTTCATATATTCTTGGAATAAACACGCAAAGTGCAGAATTTCCTGCCCTTTTCTCCCCAAGTGCCTGATAGAGCCGTATTTCATTATGTTTGCATGTGTGTGTTTTTTTAAATGTAGAGTCTTTTTTTAAACCAGTCTGAAATAGGAGAGATGAAACCAGATGATGCTTGGAGGATGTGACTTGCAGCTTGTGTTTTCTCTTGGAAGATGGAGATAAGAGTAGTTTTCCCCCCACTAGTGAAGGAGCTAAACCATGGTATTTTCCTTTCTCAGCTACCGTCCTGCCTTATAAAAAGTGCACTGTCAGCAGCTGTGTTATTAAACCAAGAAACAAAAAGTAGCAGGGCCACGAGGTAAGGATGGTATCCGCTCACCCACCATGAAGATTCGAGGTGTGGGAATCACATCTCAGAATGAAAAGAGCCTTTTTGCATCTCTTTGGTGGGTGTTCTTGGAGTGGGATTGTGGAGTTCTTCCCATTGACTCTGCTTTTCTAGGGGGGCAGAATGTTGACAGCTCCACACTGAATGCATTCACGTTAGGCTATGCTGTGCTCAGCACGCTGTTTACTTGGCCATCCCATGCTGGAATATCCTGCTTCTTCCTGCGCTTTTTAAGAAGCTTAGGCACTTTGGGTTAAAATTACAGATTCTTTGAGACCTAAGCACATGCCAAGGGAGCTGTTGTGTCCAACATCTGGGTTTCATCTTCCAGATGTGGCCCCAGTGTTTTTAAACGCTGGTTTGTCCTGGTCATTTGGATAGACTGATGATGGGAATTACTGATGCGGATGTGTAAATGGGAGGGATGTTTGCATTGCTGTTCTTACATACCTGTTAATGTATGTATAACAAAAAAGTTAATTTGATGTTTAATTTTCCGCTTTCTTGTGTTGCGTGTGCGGGTTTAACTTGGAGCAGTGCCATTCGCATCGTGGTAGCAGATTTCAGAGATTTTAAGCGTGACTTAAAGGAGAAGAGAATAAAATAACTTTTCTTGGTAATTTTTTTATTTGATAATTAAGAATTCAAATGAAGGAGCCGGAGAGCTTTGATTCTCTTGCACTTTTATTTAAACTCATACAGGCAGATTTAAGCATGAGAAAAAAAAGTTACCTGAAAAGTGTTTATAACCTTCCCATAAACTTCTATATTCATGTTAAACTTTAGCTTTGAGCTGTTTGATATTAGAGATCATGTCTATAGATTAAAACTTTAGCTGAGGATTGATGTTTTCCTTTTTTCCTACATGTGTATATGCCAGTGTATATTTATAACGTAGATGTCCAAATCCAAGGATGTTTTCTTTGGTGGAAGCAGTGTAAGTCTCTGCATGTATTGTAGTTGCTGATGTAGCTAGGATGTAACCCATCAAAGGGGACCAGAAGGCTGCTGGAAGCCATTTTCATTGGCCTGAGTCTTGAAGGCCCCTCTGGATTTGTGAGATTCACCAAGTCACTTGAGACATCCTCTAAGGCTCTTTCCAGAGGGACTAGCTACAGGATCGGGAATTGAAAACTACGTGCAGCACTGTCTAAAGCACATTGCTTGTCGCCTGCTGCTGTCTTGAAGGTAGGCATTGCTTGGCAGTGATTGCAGGCAGAAAGGACCTTTCAAACCACCAGGTTTATTTTGTGAGGAGATTTTGAAACTTTGATGCTAAAGAGTTCGTATTGAGTAATGCAACCTAGGTATTGTTTCATGGACTTTTAACTATTTTTAAAAATCTTAATAAAGAGTGTCCATATGGATGTATGCAAATACAGTTGTGTTAACTCCTGTCAGTGGGATTGCACCTTGAGGCACATTTAATGTGGTTGTACTCGTATGCAATCCTGCTTGATTTGGTTTAGTACTAAGCTAGTACATTGAGCTAAACCAAATAGATTTGAAGAAGTGTTTAATGTGTATTTAAAGATTTGTTTTAAAAGACTGGCTAATCGTCAACATCAGAAGTTTTGTCTCTGTCCCAGCAATATGATACTGTATTAGCAAAACAGGTGTTTAAATTTGGTGCTTGGCTTTCTGCTGCTACCGTAAACAATCCTAATTGAGAAGAACTTACAAAACTGAGATATTGACAGTTTTCCCTCACTTAGGCTAGCAGTACTGTACACTTGTGCGAATTGTAAATGATGATTGCTATAGCATTTCATTAATATTCTGGGGTTTGTTTCAGAGTGTTGTGACGGTCTTGGAGGCTGTGAAGTGTTGAGGACAAACAATATTAGCAAGTGGTATCTTAGGAGAAGAAAAAAGCTGATGAAATAATTGACTGTGTTAGCTGGGATACTGCAAATTGTCTTTGGTTGCTGGCAGCACATCACTTCCTCTGAGTTATTTACTCCTCCAGTCAGTAATTAGACCCAGTTCTTGCTCCCCTGCCATGGACAAACCGAGCTGCTGCTGATTCTAACAACTTGGCTAGATAGAGTTCAGAATCTCTTGTGTGCCCGAAAATGTTTGAGCAAACGTATTCCAGGTTGGTGCAGGTGGTGGGCTGCCACAGCATCATGTAATGAATTCACAACACACTGGGATGACTGCTCAGTGGACATGGGGCAAACGGTGGATGTTGTTTACCTGGACTTTAGCAATGCCTGCAGTATGGTCTCCCATGTGATCCCTGTTGTCCACTTGGTGAAATACATACTTGTCAGGTGGACCGTAAAGTGATTGGAAAATTAGCAGGACCATTGACCTCAAAGGGTTGTGACCAGCAGTACAAAGATCCAGTGGGAGGCAATTGCTAATAGAGCTCTCAGAGGTTGATACTGAGGTGAGTGCTGTTTCATGTCTTCATTAACAACCTGAAGGGGTGAAGGAATGGTCCTCAGCAGTTTCCCAGATAATACCAAACCCTTGGGAACTTTAGCCCTGTTGTATAATGAAGAACAGAGCTGCCATTGAGGGCAGCAATGGGCTGCGGAGAACCTTGTGAGTTATAATAAAGGCAAATGTGAAGTCCTTCATCTGGGACAAAACAACCTCACCTACGTGCTGGACAGCAAGTTGAACGTGAGTCAGCAGCACACTCTTGAGGTAAAGAAGGCTAGCTGCATACTGGGAGGTATTAGTAAGTATGTGGGAAGGATGCTAAGGGAGTTGTTTTTCCCCCTACATGCAGCACTTCTAGGACTACATCTGGAGTGCTGTGTTTAGTTTTGGCCTCTCCAGTTTTAAAAAAATACAAGGAAAATACATGGGAGTGAGTCTGGTTGAGAGACACCAAGTATGGTGATGGCTTAGAGAGCTGGGTGTGTTCAGATTAAGAGCAGCAAATAGCCAATAAGACTATGGAGAAGGTGTATCTAGGAGGCTCATAGCAATACAAAGAGACAATGGACTCAAGATGCAAAAATGGAAATTTTGATTTCATCGTAGGAAAAATCTTTTAACTGTGAGGCTAGCTAGCATATTAGAAGCACTGCCCAGAGAGATTTCAAACTCAGATGGATTCAGCTGTGGAAGACCTGCTGGTTTTGGCCATTCTCTGAGGAGGAGGTTGTAGTAGTAGGTGGTCTCTGGGGTGCCATGCGGTCTCTGTGTCTGTGTGGTTCTATCAGAGCTGCTGCTGCTGGACCACAGAGCACACACAGGCATGATTTCAGCATAAATGTCACTGTTACTCTAGGTTGATAATCCTTTTGCTGGTCCATCCTCTAATTCTGTCTTCAGGGTTGTGCTGTCTCTTGAGGAAGGAAATAATGCCTCTGTCTCACTGTTGTGTTTCTTCCAGAGTAAGTTGCGAGCTTGCCCTCAAAAAGAGTAACTAAGAGGCTTTTTTCTAGGGTTGCTGATTGCAGGGCAATCT
This sequence comes from Regulus satrapa, assembly GCA_013396955.1. Lineage (NCBI taxonomy): Eukaryota > Metazoa > Chordata > Aves > Passeriformes > Regulidae > Regulus > Regulus satrapa. Next base: position 389,625 of record VWZN01017017.1, read on the forward strand.
TTAAAAATGTCTTATGTCTTTTTAGTGGTAGGTCACATGATCTGTTTTTCCATTTTTCTGCTATTAAGCTGTAATAAGTGTCGTGGTTTTTGTTTTTTAATGTTCTTTGTAATCAGTTCAGTATTTATTGTTCTGCAGTTGGCTTGTTGCAACCCCAGTAACAATGCAAGATGGGACGAGAGTAGATGGGAGAGCAGTTCTGCCAAGGACTTGGGGTTGCTGGTGGATGGGAGCCTGGTTATAAGTCGGAGATATGTGCTTCCAGAAAGCCAAACATCCTGTGCTGCATCCAAAGCAGTGTGGCCAGCAGGCTGAGCGAGGGGATTCTGTTCTTCCACTCCTCTTTGGTGAGGCCCTGCTGGAGTATTGCATCTGGCTCTGGGATTCCCAACACAGGAAAGACATGGACCTGTTGGAGTTAGGCCAGAGATGGGCCTCAAGAATTGTCAGGGGGCAGGAGCACCTCTCCCATGAAGGCAGGCTGAGAGAGGACTCTCTAGCTCGAAGAAGAGGAGGTTCTGGGAAGACCTTATGGATACCTTTGAGTACCTAAGTGGAACTTAGACTCCTTTGACTGAAGGAGGGTTGATTCATGCTGGATGTAAGGAAGATTTTTTTAAAGAGAGGATGGTGATACCAGGTTCCCAGAGAGGTTATTGAAGCTCTATCCCTGGAATCATTCAAGGTCAGGTTAGATGGGGCTCTGAGCAACCTGATGTAGTTGATGTTCCTGCTCATTGCAGGGAAGTTTGGACTAAATGACCTTTAAAGGTCCCTTCCAACCCAAAACATTCTATGAATCTATGTGTGTTGCACTTAAGTACAGATCTTTGGGTGGGTTTGGCGTACTTGAGACCACTGTGGATTTTTCAACTAAACATGTACAACATCTTTACATTCCCATTTGCTGGAATGAAATGTGTGTGCTAACAGAGGTACACCAACACGCATTGTGCCCGGTGGCTGTCAATAGCGCACACACAGTTTGTGAATACCTGACCTGGTAGAAAAATTTCTTCTTGCTGAGGTTATTTAGTATTTTCTTGATGGTTCTGCTCCTGGAAAAACTTATGTGAGAGTGTCTTGGGGAGCTGGCTGACTTTGCTTTTATTTATGATTGTGTTTTGAATCTAAAGATTCTGAAGTAGATAGGTCTCAAGATTCCTTCCCTTATTAGAGCTTAAGGCCTGGTGACTTCCTAGACTGAAATAAACCAAGCAAAGAGGTAAACCATTCAATTGTCATTTTCCTTGAGACTGAACTACAATGAGGCACTGAAATGTTTACAGTAATGAGATATTAAATTGATGAGACTGTAATACAGGTGCATTTGTAATTAAAATTATCCTAAAACAGTGATGTCATTGATGTACTGCAGATGGTCTGGGGCTTCACCCTTTTCCAGTGCAGCCTGGATCAGTCCATGGCAGAGGGTGGGGCTGTGCTTCCACCCCTGGGGCAGTCGGTTCCAGGTGTACTGCACACCCCTCCAGGTGAAAGCAAACTGAGGCCTGCATTCTGCTGCCAGGGGAATGGAGAAAAATGCATTGGCAATGTCAATAGTGGCATACCACTTTGTTCCCTTGGACTCTAGTTCATACTGGAGTTCCAGCATGTCTGGCACGGCAGCGCTCAACGGTGGAGTCACATCATTCAAGGCACGATAGTCCACAGTCAATCTCCATTCTCCATCAGACTTTCGCACAGGCCAAATGGGGCTGTTGAAGGGTGAGTGGGTTTTGCTCTTGGCTCTCCAGCTCACGGATCATTTTGTGGATGGGGATCACAGCATCTGGATTTGTCCGATACTGCCGGCGGTGCACTGTCGTGGTGGCAATTGGTACCAGCTGCTCTTCCACCCTCAGGAGCCCTACTGCAGATGGGTTTTCTGATAGTCCAGGCAAGGAATTTAACCTCTTAATGCACTCTGCAGCTACTGCAGCTATTCCAAAAGCCCACCTGTGTCCCTTTGGGTCCTTGTAATAGCCATTCCGGAGGTAGTCTATGCCCAGAATAGACGGGGCCTCAGGGCCGGTCACAATAGGATGCTTCTGCCACCCCTTCCCAGTCAGACTGACCTCAGCTTCCACCAGAGTCAATTCCTGTGATCCCCCTGTCACCCCGGCAATGGAAACAGGTTCTGCCCCCACATGTTCAGATGGCATCAGGGTACACTGTGAACCAGTGTCAACTAAGGCCTTGTATTTTTGTGGCTCTGATGTGCCAGGCCATCGGGNGTTCATGTATGTGTTGGGCCATGCATATGCTCAGAGCTTCTTTGCCATATCGAGCACGGTCTCCTCTCTGTCATCCCGCTTCATTATTGCTAAAGCAGTAGTATATTCTTGTGGCCCAAGTACCACCACATCAGGGATGTACATGGTACCAAGTCTGGATTCATAGTGTTTAGGTCATCTGGGAAGACAATCTCCACCACTGCCATTTCTCTCAAGTGCTGAGTCCCTTGTTCCGTGGTCTTCCACTGGGTTTGCTGAATATGAAGATTGTCTGCATGCAGATATGTTTGTGGTTCACTTTCCAAGACCCGTGTCCAGAGACTGAGCGCTAGCCCCCCCTTATCATTCCTTGGTTGATAACTGGATCGTGGGACAGGAATCCCAGATGCCTTGCTTCACTACCATCCAGAATTGTAGCCTTGCCTGCAGTATCCCAAAGACGGACTAACCAACTAATTATAGACTCATCAGGTCGTCAGGTGTAATCCTTTCTTAGGCCAAGAAGGTCTTTAAGGGGAAAGGACTCAGTAGTGACTTCTGATCTTGTGTCAGTTGCTTTGACTTTTGATCTTGTGTCAGGACCTTGGATTGAGGATCCTTTCCCTGGATTATCATCATCCACTGGCCGATGGCTTTTGGTTGTGTGTTTTCTGCTTCTTGTGGTAGAAGCAACAGCCGTTGCTTGAGGCTCACTGTCTGGTTTAGCTGCAACCTGAGTAGTTGGGATAGTTGCTGATTTATCTCCCTGCCCCCCTGTCTCTATCTGCTGCCCTACCATATCTAGCAGTGCGTGATAAGCATGTGTCAGGGCCCAGCTTATTGCAAAGAGCTCCTTCTCCTCAGAGTCATCATGACACTTCTCTTTCAAGTATTTCCCTACCTCATCTGGGTTCTGAATCTGTTCACGTGGAAAATCCCAAGCTATAGGATCAGAAAATTCCTTCAGGGTTTGGCCCATTTCTTCTCATAGTCCACCCCATTCAGGATTTTCCATGCCTGCATCTACTCCTGGGTCAGGGTCTCATCAGCTCCTCTGGAAATCTCAGCCCTCACCCTAGAGAAGCTGCAGACTGTATAGAGGAAGCTTACCAGATTAAGTACCAGGAAGGTGGTCTCTTTAACATTCAGGGGAAAGTGAACATTCTCAAAAGCTGACATAACAGATTCAAAAGAGAAGAGGGAAAGGAGAGGCTGAAAAGCCTCCTCTCCTGCTCCTCCTCTAACAAACTGGGTGCAATTACTACCAACTCCGAAAACATGCTACTGGAACTGGGATGCAGGGTGTAAGATGAGGAAACCATAAACCATACATATCTGGAACAAACTCCAATACCTTTGTAACCTTCCTTTGAATCATTATTATCGTGCCCAGCAAAATAGCAACTTGAATCTATTCCCCTCTTCTGTAAAAACTACATGTTAGGGACAATACTGGAGCTATCTCCAGATAAGAAAATAGGCCTAGGGACCAGAAAGGTACTTAAAACCTCAATAAAGCCTAGGGACCAGAGACACGTGAAAGACTCTACCCCGAGAGACGTTATAAGTTCAAGCAGCAACGTGACTACTGCCTGCTTTATCCCAGTACTAAAGAAGTACAACTAAATGGCAAGNATTTAAGTCCACAACAGGTTTGAACAGTTCCAGGAAAAAGGGAATAACCACAGTCTGAAGAACTTCCCTGCCTCAGCTAGTCAAAAACTAACCAGAAAGCAAAGGGGAGCTCTTGGCCCCTGTCAGCACTGCAGACACCACAGGCTGTCTGTGAAGGAAAGCTGAACATTCTTATCTTTATGATTTGAAAACAACCACCTCAGACATTCCACTGCTTCTCCTTCTCTCCCTTCACTTTCAGATCCAATTTTAAAGGTACAGAACTTATTTCTGGGCTAAACAGATTAATAAGGATACAAATTAGTATCAACCCAGGACAGTGGTATTGTCAGCTCAGTTTGTAGATCAGCATGGACAGAAAAGATACTTCAGAGGAAGGATGTGAATATTTTGCAGTCTTTTCCTAATACTGCATTTTATTTAAAAATTTAATTCCAGTCTTCTGTGGAAAACTGTGTTTTCCAAAATGTCAGCAGTGAGATTTTGTAGCTTAATTTTGTGAAATACTCTTCAAACCTTCAAGCCTTGTCCTCCCCAGGAAGCATTGGACACAGAAATGGACATCAGCTAGCTGTGATTTGACCTCAGGTGGCATTTAGCTGTTGCTTCAGGAGTTGTTGCAGAATTTGGGCTGCCCGTTTTTTTGTTTTAAACACATAGCTTGTCCTCAGCACTATGTGTCATAGATAAGCCTGTGATGCCATGTTTTGTTTGTGAGTGCTTTCAGGCAAAATGGCATTAAAAATGTTTAATTCTTTGCTGGGAGCCTTGTACATGGCAGCAGGTAGCAAACGTGGAGTGTGGGGTATGATGCGTTGAGAGCCTTGTATGTATGAACTTGGCTATAAATGCAGGAAAGAGGAAGACTTTGCCACTATCAGTTATGTTTGGTGATTTTGAAGTACTGTAATGAATTGGGTCTTACTGTATATAGAATACCTATAAATAAGATGAACAATTTTATGCCTAATTAGTGTATTTAAATCCTAAATATAAAATATGTGTTATACTTAGATAAATCTGATAGCTTGTGGTAATGGACTTGTAAAGACCATCTGGTGCCATGGGAAATGTACTTCTTCATCATTCTGGTTTTAAACTTCTTGTCCATGTGGTTATGTCAGAAATGAAAGTAAAAATAGTAAGTTTAGACTGTAGGGTTTCCTTATAGGAAAGATATTCTGAGCAGCATTTCAATTAATATAATTCTAGATATCGCTTATGAAACTTAGCTGGAGACACTGTGGCAGCTGAGTTGCAGCAGTCTTCAATTAGAAACATTAACTACTTGGGAGTTCCTTCTTAAATTGGGAAAGAAAGAGCTTTAAAACTGCTTGTAAAGTTGTACGGGAAAATACATGGTTCTCATGAAAACACAAGATTGTCATTAATCTTACACTTTTTGGTTTTGCTGCTGATAGATTTTCATCTCGAAGTGTAATGTTGAATGTAATTTACAGCACCCATTGCTGGTCGCTGCTGAAGGTTAGTTAACTAGTACCTATGTAATGCTTCCTAAAAGGAAGAAAGAAAGGTACCTTGTAGTTCCTGGTGCATTTTGTAATGTTGTCACTGAAGTTGACAGTCAACCAATCAGCTGAAGGTGTGGACGAAGCTTGAGATAAAACCATTCAGTGTCACAAGGATTTAACCTAGTGGGTTAGGCACTGATTTATCTCTCAGAGCACAGACTGGTGTTTTGCTCTCAATTGTAAGTGATAATGATATGTACAGATGTGCAAACAGTGCCAGAAAATACCTGAATTTCCCTGGAATGTTTATTCTAAAGCTAAGTAGACTAAGGAAAATAAGGCTCACTTAAGCAATAATAAAGAAATACGCTGGCGTGTGGTAATATAATCCCTTCTTCATGACTTTCAGGAATAAATCTGAACTAGTCCACTTGCCTGAAATAGAATTGTTGGTTTTCAAATGTTACATAATTAATAACATTCCTGAAGCATATTGTTCATATTAAGTCATAAGTTTTATTGTCTTTTTTCTAAATGAAATATCAGACTCTGCTGTCCTACATCCAGATTGAAGCCACTCCCTGAATAGCAAAAGCAGAGTTAGTCTAAGCCAGTCTAAGTGTGCAGCTGCAAGAGACAATCGTGTCATGTTTCCATTTCTATTCCTACTTTTGCATGAGCATCAGTGCAGGCACATGGTAAGCTGCACCAGCAACCTGATGCCCCTGAGGGGTAATCCTCACCGTCACAGTCTACTGACAGAGTTTTGGTTGGATCTATTTTATAGAGCCTTGCTCTATCAAAAAATTGTCAAAAGAACCCAAATTGACCAAATTGTCGTTTGGTCGCTAGCGCTTACATGTGCTAGTGTCAGCACGAGAGAAGGGTGAGGTGAAGAGGAGAATGGGACAGTGTCTTTAATGACAATACGGACACAGGATGACTGAAAGAAGGGAGACGTTTTATATCGTGTACCTCTTGTGCTGGCTGCCTGATTGTGCTTTCTCTCAGGCCAGTTCTGGTGCACTGAGCCAGCAGAGAAGCACGTACTTTCTGCCAGATTAATGAATTCAGCTAATATAGAGAGTAGCCTGTTCTGTTCCAGAGCTGGCATAAGCTAACTGGGAGATGGAGGACAAGAAAATTCCTTTTCGGAGTTGGGGAGTGATTAGAGTGATCTGCTCTATCTCAGTGAACTTCACCGTTAGGGGTAAATTTTCTTTTTGAGGACTTACTGATTCATGTGTTCTTTAAACTTTGAAATTGAAAGCAAGGGAGTCTCTTGAGAGAGCAAGAATTTGATTGTTTTTAGAGGTGTGTTACAGTGAAGTGGAAATTAGCTCTATTACCCAGTTGTGTATTTTGCATCTCTGACAAATTTCTGTATGACTGATAAAATTTTAATACCATTTTTTTTCATTCTTAAACCTCCTGGACTGCCATCAACTCAGTTACAAAACAGATGTTTTCGGGTAATGTGTCACTGCTGGGTGCTCCTGCCAGCGCTTTCCTCACCCTATGCTATGTGAAAGACCCTTACAAGCTGGAACAGCTGTCTTATTCTGTAAATATTTTTTGCCAAGACATAGCGTGCTTTTAAGATTGAAATTCAAACTGTGACCACAAGCTACCTATTTTTCTTTATTTGTACAAATCCTTTGAAGAAACGGTATTTTAAAGTAGAATATCATGACGCCTGTTTGTTAGCTGATACTTCTGTCTACATATCTTTTGCTTAGTGCTGCCACCAACCAACATGGGTTTATGAAAGGCAGGTCCTGCTTTGACCAATCTTGTCTCCTTCGGTGATAGTTACCCACTTGATGGATGAGGGAAAGACTCAGGATGCTGTATGTCATCTACCTAGAATTTACTAAAGGCTTTGACACCATTCTCCATGTCATTCTCTGCTGAGTAAGCAGCTCTCTGGATGGCCAGGCCTAGAGCATGGTGGTGAATGCATCCGGCTGGTGACCGGTCGGTCACACATGGTGCTCTCCACTGGGGCCAGTCCTTTTCAGCATCTTCATCAATGACCTGAACAAGGGCATTGATTGCACCCTAAGCCACTCTAGATGACAGCAAGTTGGGCAGGAGTGCTGATCTGCTGGAGGACAGGAAAGTTCTAGAGAGGGATCTGGAAAGGCTGGGTAGATGGGCTGAGGCCCATTGTAGGAGGTTCAGTAAGATGAAGTGCCAGGCCCTGAATTTGGATCCCAGCAAACCCCTGCAGTGCCATTGGCCGGGTGGGGTAAGGGTGTCTGGAAAGCTGCCTGGAGGAAAGGACCTGGTGGTGCTCGTCTGCGGTGGCTGAACAGGAGCCAGCTGTGCCCAGGAAAGCCAATGGCATCCTGGCCTGGATCAGCAATAGTGTGGCCAGGGCAGCAATTGTCGTCCTGTACTCAGCACTAGTGAGGCCACCCCTGGGATCCTGTGTTCAGATTTGGGCCACTCTCTGCAAGGAAGACACTGAGGCGCTAGAGCATGTCCAGAGAAGGGCAGTTGGAGCTGGCATTTGAGGATGTGCTTTAATGGTGAACATGAGGGAGTACTGAATTAACAGCTGGACTTGATGATCTTAAAGGTGTTTTCCAACCTTAATGATTTCATGACCTCATGAGAAGAGGGCTCTGGAGCTTCCAAGGAAGGATTTGAGTCTTCAGCTCAGGGCTTTTGGAGGTGAGAAGGAGGGTTTGAAATCTGAGGTTGGACTTTCTTGGGTTTTGTGCCTCAAATAATGTTTCAATACCTTGAGCTAAGGCTCTGCTCCATAGAAATGGGTTTTTGGAGGCATGGAGCAAGGCTTCGAGCCCATTAGATAAAAGGCTGAATTGTAAATAGGAGGATTTGATTCCTGAGACGGAGGCTTTGGAAGCTAGCGTTTGGGCCTAAAGATGTGCCTTTGTACTCTACAAGGAAGACTTTAAATTCTGCAAATGAGGCCTTGGGCCTTCCAAATCAGACCTGGAGCCTTCAAAATAGTGTTCTGGGCCCTTCAGATGAGTCTTGGGACCTAAGGAGCAGGGCTTGAAACTCAGAAATGAGTGTACCCAAACAAGGAGTGTTTGGACTCTTGGGTAACAGTTGGACGCAATGATCTAAGAGGTCTTTTCCAGCCTTAATAGTTAAGTGATTCCATGATGTCAAGCAGATCTGCCTTGGAGTAGCTGTTACTGTAGTTACTGTTGCTATGATGTTTGTATACATAGACTTAGATAGACCTAGCAGAGCTGCAGACACTTGGGAGGATGCACAGATTTTGAAAAACTGTTGTGAATATCTATTCATAAACTACTGGGTCTTTCCGGTGGATTTTAATTTTGTCCAGCTTTCCTGCTGATTTTTTTAGGATTAGTGTATTTGAGGTGCAAAAACAGCAGATGATACTAACAACAGCTCAGACTGAAATCAGCCAGTTAAGGAGTAAAATCTGTTGACTGAATAAAAAAGCACAGCAGTCACATAGTTAGGATTGCCCCACTGCATCTTCTTCCCTTCCATGATATTAAGTTTCGTACCTGTGTGGCCTGTAGAAATGGCCAAGTTATGAACAAACTGCATGCCAGCACCACATCCTCTGCTCCCAGCCTGAAGCTGGAAACTAGAACAGTTTTTGTGCAGTAGTATGTTCAGAGTAGCTGTACTGAATGAAAGAGTTCTGGAAGAGACTGTTTCATGAGAAAATTGGGATCTGAGCAGTTTGCTGGAGAATAAGCCTGCTAGAGCTGTCTGTTGCTGTATCTTTTTGTATTTAGTATCTGAAGATCTGTTGGCATCAATGAGATATGTACTGTCCTTGTCAGCCTTCTAGAAGGATTAATGGTTCCTCTCTGAGGAGGTGGGATGAACAAAGGGCAGAGATGCTGACACAGAAGTAGTAGAGGGGGAGTGCTCTGCTGCTGACAGGATTGGCTTGTATGCATGTGCAGGGAGAGGGAAAGGGGTGTTCAAATGCACGTGTTGAAGTTGAAGAAAAAGAAAACTGCAAGTTAGGTTAAGTTTAAAATGCCAGCTTTAAGGACAGTGTAAGGCTTGACATTTTGCTGAATTGTTCTGGCAAGAACAAGGAGTATTCTTGCATGTTCAAATCAGTAGTTGGTCAGTGGTACCTTAACTGCCTGACTTGGTCAGGAATCCAACCACAGAGCTTTACTGATTGGCTTTTAGCTCCGATGGGCAGGTGGGAGACGATGGAAGGAATTTTTTTCTTTTTGTGTGTGTGTGTCATCTGTGTGTATATGAATAGGCATACCTGGGGCGTGTGGAATACTTTTAGGGGGAAGGTGTCTTTTTAATGGGATCTGTGTTTGATGATGTCTCATTCATAATGCCTGTGTAGTAATGCCTCTGTAGAAAGAACTGTGTAGTTCTTTCACAGTGCCTTTAAATGTATTTTGCAGATAGAAAATGTAGGTGCCTTTACATGTATTTTGCTTTCTCTTGCTTTGTCACTAAGCTGGCATTGTTCTGGAGTATGAAACTATGCTCCCTGTTTTACCACTGTGCCTAAGGCAGATGGAGCAGGCCATTAGTACCTGGTGCAGTACAGCTGGGCTGAGTTCCCTCCCGCTCATGGGTAGGTTTGAGAAGTTTCCCCGTGTTACCCACCTTGGAATGCTGATTATGTGGAGAATGGCAAGGCTGCCATTTGCACGAAAGGGTCAAACCAGTCTGGTGTCAGGTATGTATGGTAAAACGTCATCTTGGTTAATTACTAGTCTAGCTACATTCTCCAGTTACTCATTAGGATTACTAATGCTTGGGTGTTTACCCTTCTGGATGCCTGTGACTTCTTCCGTCTTGAGTCTCAGGTAGCTTTCAGTCGTGGGAGGATTTCCTCAGCAAGAGAATGATACTGGCACCTACGTTATGGCCAGAAATGCCTTGTTCTCTAATGGAGAGACTCTAGCAATACTGAATGTAGTAATGCCTAGCTTTCTGGAGAGAGCATTCCACTGGATGCAGTTTGTGTCCCGACTATTTGCTTATTTCGGCAGATTTTGACTCCAAGATCCTGATACACTTTTATTCATAGCAGCAAAATATTCACTCCCCTGAAGGGGGACAGTGTGTCATAAGTAAAGGTGAAAATGAAGGGCTGGGAACAGAGCATAGACTGCCTCTGCTGGTGCCTGGCACTGAACTGCTTGTGAGCTCCGGTGTTGCACAGTTTTTGTTGTTGGAAAGCTGAGGCTTAGTATTTGTGTGGAATAGCAGCAACACCCTGAGCATGGCAAATTAGCGTGCATCTTAGTGTGGTAATTGTGATAGATGTGTCTGTTATGCTGTATTCTATCTGGTTTAAACTGTCCCAGGCTAGTTATTCTGTCTTTGTGCAAGTAAAAGAATAAATTACAGATCATGATGAAAAATGTCAAATTGTAAATTAAGATGACTTTCTTTCTGTGAAAAGACTTTTGTTTCCTACCTTCCCTTTCTCCTCTTTGCCAGGCCCCCTCCTAACTCCAGATTCAAGGGTGTCCTGTAAGTTGGTTGTTTGTGTTACTGTGTATGAAAGATGTGAACAACAGATACGGGCTTTTTATTTCATGTGTACTGATTTTTTTAAAGAAAGTTGAATACAAAAGGGTTCTTGTCTCAGAGTTTTTTACTAGACTAACTATGACATGTTCAAAGAACATTCTCAATTTTCTACACATGGATAATAATTTTTAGAAAATTTTGTTGCCTAAACCCAGAAAAATAACAAAATACTTTGATGCTTGTGTTAGCAACTGGCCAAGAAGATGAACAAAAATCTTTTTTACACCCTGGTTGCTTTTCAGTTTCCAAAGTGTTGAAATTGTGGAGGTAGCTTTGGCTTTTCTTCCAGCTTGCAGAGGTTAGCAGCTGTTTCCGTGGCTGCAGTCAGTGTAAGAGGGGCAGCTTCATGTTCAAGCACTCTGCTGCACTGGGTTGAGATTTGACAAAAAGGCATGTTGAAATTTTGAGGACACGATGGGGAACGAGGGACTGCCTAAAACAAAATGTTAAATAAATATTTCTTACTAGACTGTAAGCAATACAAATAATTGGTAAATGTCAAAATGGAAAGAAATGGCTTTTATGTATTCAGTTACTGCCAAATACTAAGGTTTGGAGATACAAAACTTTAACATACCATGGAATGAAATTTGATCTAATTGAATCTATTGAATAATCCTGTAGTGAGGAGTCTGTTGTTCAACTGTAGCTGTTTCTTCTGAGATGCTGTCAGGATGCCCTTACTGTTCAGAGCATAACAGTGGGGTTTTGCTGTATGTTGTTCCTGCAGTTCAGCATTAGAAAAAGTCCTCAAAAAAAAAAGTGCGTACATCAGGAGTTATTTAGAAATATAATTTTTTTATGACCTCGTGACTTGACAAGCCTTTGGTGAATTTCGGCTATAGTTTCAGAATGTGGAAGCTCTGCCAAGGTCACTGGGAAGTGCAGAAATTGATAGGTTAGTGCTAAATCAATCTTAGGTGCATTTCTTGTCATGTGTGTTCCAGAAGTATAGGAATTCTTTATCAAGGATCCACCACCATCCTCTTATCTTATTCCTCAGAATATTGCTATCTAATGTCTGTCTTAGAGGTCTGTACAAGGTTGCATCCCAGAATATGCTGCTCACTGTGTTCTATTTTTTTTTTTCAAGCTGGGGCTCCTCAGCAGAGTGACCGAATCAGTGAAAAACATTGTCCCAGGATGGTTGCAGAAGTATTTCAATAAAAGGGAAGATAAATGTGTAGATATGAATGAATCTGCAAGTGAGGAAGAGAATCCAGTAAACTATCACCATGATTATGCAAATGAAGATGCCATGGTAATTGATGGGAGAGTCACGCCTGAATCAGCAAGAATTAATTTAGAAGGTATGTGAAATATTATTTAGTATTCTGACCATCTGTATTTATTCACACATTCCTAGTTTTGAATCTGCATTTTTAGGGGAGGCTGGAAGGAGCGTTTGGACAGAAAAAAGCAAACAACAAAAAACCCGGCTATACCCAAATCAAAACAACCAACCAACCCCAACCCAAAGTAACCCCACGTATAGCAAAAACAAAGGAAAAAACCTCAGCAGCTCAGCTTTTAGTACTGCCTTAGATTCAGAGTTTAAACATACTGGAAGTTTACTTAGAGCCCTTGGAAGTCACGAGTTAACTTAAGGTAGTCAGCTAGCCAAGTGCAAAATATTGTTGTTAGCATTCATTTGCAAGTGTGTTGGGTTACATTTTCTTTTTAAAGGATCTGGAATAAAAGTTTATCTAATTTCCTGATGTAGTAGAAACATTAATTTGTTTTGTTGTCCTCAAAACAAAAGACCAGATGCTTGAATGCCAGAGGAAAAATCCGTCATGTGTCCTGATTTTTTTTTTCTTCTCCTTTGGGCTTCTTCATTCAATTTATTAAATTTCCTTGTTAGTTTAGTAGAGATCTGGGGAACTTCGTTTATGACATTATTCTTTTTGAAATATTTTGTAACATTATCATGTGGTGTTGCTAGCTTGGGGTCTTTGAAAACTATTTGGATCCTTGGTAAAGAAGTTTACAACCCTTTTCTATTAAAATTATTCTGTGCTTTATATCTATGCCTCTCACTGTTTCTGTAGTACTCTGTGAATTTGCATATGCTCTCACTTGAGTTTCTCTTAAATTAGCAGTTTTGGGAACTCAGTTTTTAATTAGGTGAGAATTTTTGTCTGAGCACATGTACATAACCATCTGTGTGGACAGTCAGCTGCTTCTGTTGTTGGCAGAAGGAAGAATAACGAGGAAATACCTTTCTCACCGATGTTATCTAATTGTGAATAAGGAGCTTTACTGCTCTCTGTGTAGCTGTAGCTTGAGCATAAGTTTGTATAAAAGAATAGAGAAGGTTTTAATGAATGAGTAACATGTGTTGGCTTTTCTGAAGAATTGTGTGAAAGGACCTTTCAGTGAGAACAGCTGCACAGCAAACTTTCTAGCTCCAAGAAATCAGGAGCAGATGGGACCCCCTAGAACCTTCAGTAACTTGTGTTGCCGTTAGTAGACAATTTAGTTAATCTTTCTAGCTCTGGTTAATAATAATTTTGTTTTATTGTTACTGGTATTTTTATTTTAGAAAGCCTCTTTCTTTGGCTCTGAGGTACCAATATGCAAGAGCCTGTGTTCCTTTGCTTGGCTAGCCTTTGATCTGATAATGCTTTCTTTCATTTTAAATAAGACAGTCCTAAAAATCTACCATTGCTTTGGAGAATTAATTGCTGGTAGTGCAGTGCTTATGAAGATTGAAGTAGCTAGTTTAAGCTTCAGCGCAAATGTCAGGACAGGAGTGTCTCAAAATTATGTTCATACCCAGAAATCGTGGGAGGGACTGCAGATATGTGGATATCAGGCAAGATGGCCATTCATTGCTGTTCTGTTGGAGCTATGAGACCACCTCTTGCGAGGCACTGGCAGTGTTTACAGACCCTTTTCATGAGGAAAAAAATGCCCATCTTACAACTGAGGCCATGTCCCTTACTTGTCCTTTGTGCCTAAATCTCAAAAACTTAGAGATAGGAGATAACTCACCTGTAGCGTGACCTGATACGATAGAGTTTGGAAGGGAGGATGATGACACCGGAACAAATAAACCCCCAAAAATCTTTGCAAATACATATTCTCATTCTCATGTTACATATTCAGACTAACACCGTCTTTTGCAAGATGATGAAAATTGCAGGGTTGTCTGTAACTCTTCATATAATTTTAAGTTTTGGAAGGCTTATTACAAGCATTATTTGGAAAAGAAGGAATTTATAGAGGTTTGATTTAGCGAAAGACACAGTTTCAGCCCTTGAGTGCAGGGTCAGATTTTGATGAAATTCAGAAAAATCCCATCCTCAAGTATTTCTTAATGCGACACTAATGCTTAGTATTGCAAACAGTGTAGCTGTTGTAATCAGACAGACGAAACCCTATCTGGGTGAGGAAGTTAAATTCGGCTTCTCTATTTTTGTGCTTAGAACTTGGCAATAAGCATGGCTGTTGATAGGAAACAGGTTTTGGCTTCTGTGAGCTTGTCTGTAGGGAAGCTGATTGTCTCGCCGTTGTTCAGAACCATCCACGAGCAGGTCTGCGCTGAACTTCTCGGATGTGTTGACGAGGCCGTCCCTTCACCGGAGCCATTTGAACTGCACCGTGTTGGATTCTGCAGTCCCACACTGTCAGCCCTCCACATCTTCCGCACTTGGCATCGGCAGTCCTGGGCTGTCCCTCGTAAAGGAAATAAAAGATTCTACCTCTCAGCATGATGACGATAACATCTCAACAACCAGTGGCTTCTCCTCTAGAGCATCTGATAAAGGTAACTTTTGTGTTCTCTGTTTGATTTGTTTGATAGCGTGAAGTATTTGTATTCTTTAATTTTCCACGTGTCCTTAGTAAGTAAAGCAGGAGAATGTCAGCTCTAGATGTTAGAATTAAATTTGATTTTTAGTATTTTAGAAGTATATAATCCTGTAACTTTTTAAGATAAATGTACCTCTGCGCTTGGAATACATTTATGAGTTCGTGATATTCTAAAGAGTCTGTGCTGATAAATACAATTTTAGCTCGATTAGCTGTAAAACTTGAATAGGGATAATAGGAGATGAAGATGACTTGCTGTAGCTTGATAGCTAGGTTGATTGCCTAAAAGGGTTGACTCAGAATATCTCACTCACTGCTAGCTAAATATGAGTAAATATGGTTGACAAATAAAAACATATGATATTCTCTCTCTTTTTTTTTTTTTAACCAGGAGTCAGTGAATTAACTATTCTGACTGAACAAATTTAGGCTGGATTTTTTTTTTGCCGTTCTTGGTAGAGGGCATCATTTGTCAATACTTGCTTGGTGTTTGTCAAATTCAGTAAAGAATGTACAGCATTTAACAGTAAAAAAAAACCAACAAACCAGGACACTGCATTTATGTGGGATGTTACCTACGTGTCTCACTGAGAAAGTACAAGTTTGCAAGTTTTTCTAGCCCCCAGTGTAAATGAGGGGGGCCAGAATAGCTAGAATATAGATGGGGATGGAGGAACGCTCAGCCAGTTCTCTGGAGACCATAGTTTCACAGTTCAGAGTAGGTGTTGCCAGGGTGTAGCAATATAACCTGAGTTTGCTAGAACTTTCTGGTACGTCTCCATGAAACATATGGAAAATAGGTTGTTACCTCTGGTAATTCAGCCTTTGGGTAATTTTTCAGGTTTAGGACCTGGTCAGTTCTGTCCTATGCTGGTTTCCAACCCTCTACCAACATAGGAAAAACTTTGTATCATTAGAGATGTGCCAGTGCTTATGCAGTTCCTTTATTTTATCATGAAGGAAGAAAGAATAAAATTGTGTTGTTTTGGAAATGTGCTATTAATTTGTGAATGCTTTTGAAAGATTATTGAAAGGTCATGTATTCTCAGTTCTGTGAACAGATTTTAGGTTCAGAGTTGGTACTTGGGTTTCATACCATATGTGAAATTAATCTGTTTGAAGGTTAGAGTGCCAGAGAAATGAGTGTTAACAGTCCTTTTCATTTTGTGAGACATTTTTGTAGAGAACTCTGGAGTTTGTGTAATGTTTAATACTAAATTTCTCTATGTACACAAGGCATTTACATATAGCATTTGTCATTTTGGCAGATATCACAGTTTCAAAAAATACTTCAGCACCACTGCTCTGGTCCCCAGAGGCGGAAAGATCTCATTCCCTCTCACAGCATCCTGCATCTAGCTCTAAAAAACCTGCATTCAATTTATCTGCTTTTGGATCTCCCTCTCCTGTAAGTACTGCACAATATTGATTTTAATCAAGTTGAATGTGTAGCCATTTTACTAACCACTTACCATAATCCCTTTTTGTAGTCGCTTGGAAACATTTCTGTCTTTAAGACGAGGCAGCTTGGGGATTCTCCATTTTACCCTGGAAAGACCTCTTATGGTGGTGCTGCTGCAGCAGCGAGACAGACAAAAGTGCAGATTTCTGCTTACCAGGTATGAGAACAGTAGTGCAGTGTGGGGGAAAACGTAATTGAAATACAGAAGGGGGAGCTCGGCCAAAAAAGCTTGGAGCTGGGAGCTTCATTTGAAAAATGTGGCAGCAGTTCCTATCTTGCCCACTCAGCCTACAATTTTAATTTAAATTCTTGTGTAACACTTTATGTAGAAATGCTTATCATAAAGCAGAAGAATGATAGTAGCATTTTAGTTGCTGGGCAATGTTTTGTAGTAGGGATTTCCTCTGTTATGTCTTCCAAAAATTTCCATTTTCTGCCATGGTCTGTCTCTGACTGTATTATGGTGAAATAACATGTAAATACTTAAAATGAGGGCATAGCTTTGAAAACTTTGTTAATATCAGCAAAAGTTACCTCCCTGATATTTGCCTGTAAATCTTAAGGCAGCACTCAAACTATGGAGATATTGTGCATTTTTAAATATAGTAGTGTAGAAAAGGCAGATTCGCTCATCCTTTGCACTTCTGTTGCTGAGAGGGAGGCATGCAGTCCTATGGGCTATATCAAGATAAACAATAAGGTGCTCTCTGTTTTGCTGTCGTTCAGATGGCTCTTGAAAAGAGCTGCTTGTCCCGAAGTGCCAGCAAATTAAATTTGAACCAGCAAATTAAAAATTCTGATGGCTGTCTGTAGCTAGAGTTGAATCTAAAAGCAAGTCAGTAAAATCTGATTTGGTTCTAACTTGTTTACGTGAACATGCCCTTTGTTAAAAAACTGAAAAGTCAAAAGGAATTGTAAGGAACTGAAAATAAGTTTTCTGGACCTGTTTTGGCAGTCTGTTTCTACCATGGAACGTGGGGACTTAAAATTTCCTGATGAAGGGAAATCTTGAACCTTGCGGGTTTTCCTGACTTGGTGTTGAGTCAAACTTCAGAACATTTAAAATTTCTGTAAGCTAGAAGTCCTCTTTGGTCAGCTGCTTTTATATTTTTACAAAAATGGTGGATTATATTGAAAAGAGGAACCAAATTACTAGGCTTTTAAAGGAGAGACAAGCTTGTTTGGTCTGCATACAGCGAGTCTCGCTCGCATGTTCTATGTGTTGTGTGATTTGCTTCCTGTCTTGAGGTAGTGGTATGGGGAGGCATGGTGTAGTTACCTGAGAGGTGTAACATAGCTTAAAAAAATGGTCGCAATGAAGTTTTTTACACTATGTTCAGTCGTGTGGAACAACATTAAGTTTTTCAGTGTATTATGTTTAGATCTGTTACGGTTCAAATAGGATCTATATCTTTCTAAACAGAGTGGTAAGATCTGCAGTCTTGGGGGAAAGGAGGGAACCAGAGAAGTAGAACTAGAAATTCATTATGATGATTGTATACTCAATTTTTAAGATGCCATGCTTACTCCATCATGAAACTCCAAGATCTGTTTTGTTACTGCAAGTACTTACTGCAGCACAAGCCTTTGCTTCACTTCTGTTTTCTTAATCACTGCTTCAGAGACCCTATGAGCCTAACATCTTCATTTTCTCACCTTTTACATTTAAGGATTTCTTTTTTTGCTTTATCCTGGGTGCAAGATACGCAGGGCCCCACTTAAACTTCTGTACAGTCAGTGGAGTATATATTTTTATTCTTCCTGCCTTGAATGCTCAGTGAGTGCATTTTTCCTCTGTCATTATGAGAGTATTGGTTGTATCACTAGTGTAGCCCTAGGGTATAAAGTATACACATGTGTAACTCAGAATCCAGCATCATAACATTGGCAATTCTAATGTTTCAGCCACCAATAAAAAGACAAATGAAAGCTAAACAAGCAAATGTGCAATCCTATGGTGTGACAAGTTCCACAGCGCGGCGCATCTTGCAGACATTGGAGAAGATGTCAAGCCCTTTGGCGGTAAATGGCACTCCTTTTAATGTTTTGTTCCATGTGCTTGAAAAAACATAGTAAATGTGCCAGTATAGGATGAAGATGTTACTTAATGTCATGTCTGCTTTAATTTATTGCACCTGTTTTTTCGACAGGATGCTAAAAGGATTCCATCTTCTGTTTCTAGTCCTCTGTCTTCTGTAAGTTGATCACAAACCCCCCCCATGTTTTTGTTGGATGGAACCCTATCTTAGAGAAAAAAACAGCCTCTAACATTTTTTCCCTTTTTCCCCGTTAGCCTGTGGACAGGAGTGTGCTGAATGTGACTAGCTTCCAATCCAGACAAAACCAGGTAAGAACCAGTGACATGTTAAGCTGAGACAGGTAACTTTCTCTGCTTTACAGCTCTTAGAAAAAATGTCACAAACCTCAGTGACAGCACGCACATGAATTCAAGTTAATATTAGCTTTATGTGAGTTATAGCTGCCTTGGCTGTGTGGAAATTGCTAAAAATGTCTTTTCAGTCCACACTAGATGATGAAGGACTGTGAAGATTACTCAGGTGGAGAATTATCTTTTTGTGTTGGTGTGCTGATATGTCAAGAACTGCTTCTCTAGAACACATAAAGTGGTTTTATCTTGGTATGCAACTTGGGGTTAAGTTGCATGATAACATTCTTGTTTCATAAAGCTTTCTCTTGCAGAAATAACCAGAAATAGAAAAATACTGATTGTTCAGCTCTTGTGCAGATTTCCATATTTATTTTAAGCAAAAAAAACCCCCCTTACTTATTACTATTCGAGGCAAGGAGAAAATTGTACAATTGTTAAATTTTGTAGTTGTTAAATTGTAAATATAAAAAATTTTTGTAAATTGGTAAATTACTTCTGTTAATTTATGCTCCTAAATTCCTGTGTGAGAGTACCACTGTGTACTCTTTGCTACTCAACAGTACCATTGTTGCTGTGGTAATTCATTATTTCCTTGTTTTGGTTTAAAAAAAAATCACATTTATTAAATTGTGAAACCACTAAAGGTCACTTTTAGCTCAGGTAACCAAAGGAATAAAAATGTTTTTCTTCAATGCAAACTTCTAATCTGTTGTTGTAATGAGGGAGTGGACAGAGTTTAAAAAGTTTCTATGCTAATGGCTTGGTAAGGAGTTTAATTAATCCTGCAGTCACAAGTTTATAAACATCTCGGATTTCCTGTACTGACTTTGGCCATATGATAAATTAAAGAATGGTGAAAAGTAGAGTGTCAGTTTTTTACTACCTCTGAAATATTATCCTCATAATTGAAAACAAAGCTCATACGGATTCTGCATTAAAATGCAGAACCACACCTGTGGTGAAGCATTTAAAAAGATCTACCAGATTTGCAGCATAGATCCTGACACTGGTCAGAAAGTGAATGTTGCACACAGCTGTCACTGGGTAAAAATAGAGAAATTGTCTACTCATAATGCTAGAATTCATAAAATTTGGCAGGGAGAAAGTGTAGTCCTTGATGGAAAGAGGGGACAGGATTGTGTGTGGCCAGAAGAGGGTTGTGTGTTTTCCTGCTAAAACAAACAAATAGCTGACAGGACATTTGGATAGTCAGGCAAAAATTTTACAGGTCCTTTTCTTGTGATATTTTTGTTATTTTGAGGATCCACACCAAACAGAATAACTCCTAATGTACTGAACATGTAACTGGGTTCCTTTTTTTTTTTTATTTGTTTTACTGGTTTGATATCCTTTTACAATAATGTCATCTGCCTGGCATATGAAGATAAGGTGGCAGATGTAGTTTCTTGGATTTTTTTGAGGCTTTTGGTGCTGTCCCTCTTGCATCCTTCTGAGCAAGTTGTCCAGCTCTGGGATGAGCTGGTTGAACAGCAGGATGCAGAAGGTTGCAGTGAATGTGGCTACATCTGGCTGGTGATCAGTGACCAGCAGTGTTCCTCAGGGTGAGTTCTAGGGACAGGGCTGTTCAGAATACTTCTCAGTGGTCTGGAGGCACGAACTGAATGCCCCACTAGCAGGTTTGCTGATGGAGGAAACAGAAAGGTGCTGCTGGCTGTTTTTAGAGACGAGAGTCCTCGCAGAGGGATATGGAAGCATTGGGCAGTTATCAGTGGGATGAAATTTAACAAATCCAGATGCCAGATCTTCATCGTTGAGATCGTGGGACTGAGTGCACCCTCAGCACGTTTGCAGGTGACACCAAACCGTGCAGTGCAGCTGACACCTCTGAGGGATGCCATCCAGAAGGACCAGGACAAGCTCTAGAAGTGGGCCCATGTGAAGGTCATGTAGTTCTGCACCTGGGTTGTGGCACAGCCATCTGTTGTACTAAGTTAAATAGTAGATACATCCTAAGTCTCATTCTTCTTATCACCAAAGCTACAGATTATTTGATATATAATGGGGCCTTTTGGGGTCTTCCTTCTTTCTCTGTTCAGTTAAGCCAGTTTTGCAGAATGTACAGTGCTTTTTGTTTAATAGTTAGCCCTTGCTGGTAAAAAAGCTTTGACAAGAAAAGTCAGATCAGTACTTCTAAGAGCATCAAATGCAATCTAAAACACTGGAACATACATTAATGAAACTTCTTAAAAAATATTTCACAATTCATTCTTTTTAAGTGTAGCTTCAAGGGAAGAAAATGTAGGAAAAAAAAAGAAACCAAGGACCTGGTTTAACTCTGCTTAACGCTTTCAATATTAAATTAATGACTTCAGTTGGGGGGAAAAAAATCACAGGGAGGGCAGAGGAGAGAAAAGGATGGAAGCATATTATTGTAACATGAGTTATTTTGCTTATAGAAATATAGTTCATTTTGTCTGTGAAGTAACTGCCAAATTTTGTCACAGGATTCAGTCAGACCGACTGTTCCTGTAGCTTTTTGGATTTTATAACTGATTTTCTGGTGATTTCCTTCTGCAAGCTGAATGTTTTTAACACTTCCATATAGTTTGCACTGGGTGCTGAGACTGGTGGGAGGTTTATAGTTCTGTAACTTTTACCATCAGTAAATGCTGTGGTGAGTTGGGTGGCTGCGAGGATAAATTGATTGCTGCTTCCCTTTCAAAGATGGATTCACAACATCCACCTGTCCAGAAACTTGTGACACCAAAGCCAATCTCCCTGACAGGGAGTCGGATCACGTATTTTAAACCATCTCTGAAATCAGCTACTAATTCCAGAAAAATTCACCAAAGGGTAGATACAGACCATCAAGTAAGTAAATTTTCATGTCCTAATTTGCCTGCTTTTTGCAAGATTGTAATATGTCTAACCAGTCTGCTTAGGTGCTCTTTCTTGCAAGAGCACCAGTATAGTGTACTTGAGGTAAGCATTAAGAAAAGACAGCGGGAACCATTGTGAAAGAGGTGCTGTGAGGTTTTATGAATATAATTGTATGTTTGGCACACTGAGTGGCTGGTGCTTATTTTCAGAAAGTGGTGGTGTGCTGTTGGGCCAGGGTCTTTGCAGTGAAGGAATATTAAAATATAGAAACACGGAGTTCCTTTACCCTATGCTGCTGTTCGGAAAGCTGATGGAACATGCTGGTGTTGTGTATGAAATGTTTCAGGTGAACTATGGGCTCCAAGTGAGATGTCTAGCAATTGCCAATTCACATCACTTTTTAAATTACCCGTTCTGATCACTTCAGTGTAGATGGAGTCCACGATAAACTTTACTTAGAGCAATACTGGTAATCTCTTACAGAAAAAAATCACCCATGTTTTCAGTATCATTCTGGATGTAAAAAATGACCAGGTCTTAAAATATATGGGCTGGAAATTAGGTGGATAGTCAGAGTAGTTAGGGAACAAGCTTAAGCAGATGAGGTATATTTAGAGGTATAAATAAAAAAAAAAAAAAAGCACAAAATGCGTTTGGTTATGTTTGATTGTCTTATCTTTGTTTTTTGTTTATAAATATATTCAGATAAATCTTGATATAAATAAAACTTACTTTGCAGGACATGATAGAGGAGAGTTTTCCTGCAGAAAAGCCTGTAAAATCATCTGAAAGGTATGACAAATCTAATAATTTAAAATACTTGAAAGAAGAAAGCCCCCTCCTTTGTCAGTACAGTCTGCATGCTTGCCTTCTTTTGGAAGGGCAGGATCAGTTCTCAGTAAAAGGAAGTAGAAGAAGTGGAAAAAAAAAAGTATTTAGTTTAACTATTTGTGCATCTTGGTGTTCATTAGGGGAGCAGCTGTTCATTTCAGATAATTAAATAATTGTTTGGGGTCTGAAGGCTTTGTTGTACTGAAATTTCTTTCTGAAGGAGTAAATGCAATTTTTCAGTTGTATTTATTTATTTATTTATCTCTTTATTTATTAAAAAAAGGTTAAGGAAGATTGTTTTCTAGTGTTCCTTACATGACAAAGGCACTTGTCTGCTCTATGAGTCTGCATGAAAAACAGAAGCCCTTCAGAGGCATCTGAAGACAAATGCCAGCTTGTCTCTGTAAAATAAATTCCGGGAGAGTTAATAACTTCTTGAGGAGATTGTCTTGCATTATGCTGCTTGCTCTTGAGGTAATATTGATGACTCTCCCTTCTGAGGAACTAGTCTTTTGGGTAATTAAGGGACTGAACTGAACTGCTTGAATTAAGGCACTGTGCTCAGAAGATAACCCTTTTTTTGAGAATTCAAACCTTTCAAAGAATGGTATCAGGGAATCTGCTAATGTGTTGGCTCCATGTTCATCTTCCAAGCAATTCTTATGTTGTCTTGGGCGTTCTTTGGCTTGCAAACAACCCCAAAGCCAACCCTTTGTTTTACAGTCTAGTAATTTGACTTTACAGGAACCATCTTTGGTTTTGGCAGAGGTGAAAACAGATGCTAGGTTTTAATTTTGGGTTTTCAAACTGTTCTAAGTTTTCTTCGGTGCAACTCCTTTCTCCATGTAGAAAGGAGATCCAGAAAACTGATACTTCCATTTGTTTCACAACTTTTACTGCTGTAAAGTTGTTCTACTTCTGACTTAAGATTAAGTGGTCCTTTTATTTTATGTCTTTTATGAAGACTTAAAGACTCTGTTGATTGTCATATTATGGAGCAGGAATACAAAACTAATAAGGGCCAGAGTCTCTTCATGCAGCTAACCTGCAGTACTTTGGTACATCTCTTTTCAGCTTAACAAAGGCTGTTCAGTTTCTAAACCAGCATCAGAATTGTAGATTGGACTGACTTGCTTGAAGACAGAACTGTCTTTGCCCCTTGTAAGCTCAGAGGTGTTAACAGAAAAAAGGAATATGGGCTATAATAGACATGATATAATTGTCTGAATAAAGATTTATTTTGACATGAGATTTTATTTCATAGTTCAAATTGATTGTCATTTGGATTAGGGAAAAGTTTGAGCATATGGCTTTAAGGATCTTGCTTCCTCTTGGTGGTAACAGTGCTGAGCAGATGTTTGCAGCTATCTGGGAGGTTTAGATCACTTCTTTTCCTCGGTCCTCTAGAAACTGGACCTGGTATGTACTTTTGTAATGACTGACTGATTGGCTGCAGGATAAGCTTGATGTTGTAATTTTTTTCAGGGATACCTCATCATAATTCCATACTGCTTTTTGTTGTTATTATTCCTTACTTCACTCCTGTTTTGGGATGTGACAGGGGTTGGGTTTGTTTTGTTGCTCTTGGGGGTAGTTTGACTGTGTGTGTAGGGGTGCATATTTGTTTGTTTTGAGGTTTTTCTTCTGTTTTTCTTTTTCTTGCCCCTTTCCACTTAGATTAGGGAATCTTTCTGGTTTTGGATCTAGGCTTTTGCAATGAACAGAGAAACGTCTTTGTATGCCTTACAAAAGGGATCTGTATTCATGTCTGAAAAGACTTCTGGAATGTTGGCACACCCAAACACCTCTGCTGCTTCTGCTGATGGCCTCAGGAAAGCCAGAGCTGCTTATGAAGCTTTTGTCATATTTTCTTGCCACAGAAGTTTAAGCCTCTCATTTCCGTAAGAGCTGTTTGCAGCATTTCCTGTGTGCACGCACACATGCCCGCCCCCTGCCCATGTATTTTTAGTTATTCTTTTATATCCCTTCAGAGATACATGCTCATCACAGAATCAGAGAACTGGCAGTCAACATTTCCACTGTCTGGACTATTAAAAATAAACATTAGAAAATAACAATCTAAATCAGTTTTTCTATTTCAGGTCTTCTGGCTTAGTCATCATTCCTTTATGGATGTTGTGACTGGTTTTTATGTATGTTATTCTCACTGCTGCTCTTATTCAGCTTTTGCTGTTTAGAACACCAGATATTTACGGGCATTTAGGAACTTGTAGGATGTTTTGGGGTTTTTTTTTATTCTAATTAGTAGGCAACAGTTCTAGGATTAGTAGGAGCTATAATAGCTTGAAACAATTCTTCGATAAACTGGGGCTTTGTTCTCCTTTCTCCTTTTTTGGCTTTCTTTTTAATCCCCTTCCTCAAACTCTTTATTTTTATTCTGTGCCAGCAATTTCAGCTACCCCAAACTCGATACTCCTGCATCCAACGGTCTGTCTTCAGGAGGAAGGATGGATAGTGCCTGTGGCAAGATGAGAAGGGAAAGGGAGCGATACTCTGCATCAAGACCTGGACAGAAACAACAACTGGTAAGGGTCTCTCAGGTTAATTGATCGCACTGTGATTACTGAAATAAGTAGCTTCACTGCCTCACAGTAATTTACAGTAATGCCATTTCAGTTTTGTGGGTGTTTTGCTGCGGATTTTAGAGCAGCCTCCAGTTTAGTTATCTGTATAAGTGCCTCAACTTTTTGTATTTTTTTATTTTTAAAATCTTGCGCTATATTATCTTGGATATTCTTCATGCTATAAAGTTTCTTATTAGTTGTTGAATGAATAAATTTGGTAGAGGTTTGTAGAGTTTTGAGAAAGGAATGACGTGTCAAGTATTAAAAAAAAAAAAAAAAATTGTTATTTAGTATATAAGTCATGTAGAAAGGTAAGGGCAAAGAGCCTGAAGCAAAAGACTGTGTTTTGCATGTTTGCTCATGATCATTCACAATTTTGGCACTTACTCAAACTCATTGTGAAGGTGTTTTTTTCTTGTTTTAATTGGAAAACTCCATTTAATGCAATGATAGTCATTACTATCCCAAGGATTATCTTCCTGCCTGAGTGTTACATAAGCTGCCTATTACTGGATCTTAAATCTAAGGAGGTTAATTTGGTCTTCTGGCTGATGCAAAATAAAGAAGTAGTAAATAATGGAGAATGTTTCTGTTACAGAAATGATCTCAATATCAAGGTGTGATAGACTCTTCAGATCAGATCTCTGAAATATGTAATTGTAGGGTAAATGTCTCTAGTAGCAATGTGCATCTCTGCTTAGTCACTTCTGAGTAGATACTGGTACTACTGTCCAAACAGTGAATAGATTGGCTGTTACCATTTAAACCCTAACCAATCTAATCTGGGTAATCAAAGGGTTTAAAAGACAAGGGTAAGAGCAGAAGTTTTTAAGGTACACTGATTCCTGAATTTTAAATTTGCATCCTGATACATGATACTGACTAGATTCACCAGAGTATGATCCTTTATGTTGCTCGTCAGGATTTAATTATTGACTCTTTGTGCTTTGATTTGGTTTGGGGTTTTTGGTACTTGAAAGAACACACATCCTTCTTAGAATATTATTTTTTTCCAAGTTCAGGTGACTTCAGAGACTTTGTCAGCTGTCCTACCTAATTTTGCAAGAGGAACACTTTCTAAGTTGCCATGAAGTTGTGCTCTTAATTAAAGAGATAAGGGAATCATAGACTCCTAGAATGGTTGCCTTTTTAGATCTTTATTAACTAAAGAACAAAACCAAAAATAGATCTTATCTGTGCCCCTCTCCCTTCTGCTCGGGTAACAATTTTGAGCTTACTTTCAGTACTCTTGCGAGACAGGTGATGGGTGTAGTATGGCATGGAACCAGGCCTGCCATAAAAATAATGTGGCAGACTTACGTGGGAGGTTAGGATTCCTTTTGAAAACCTGCTTTGTCTGTAGATCTCTCTGTTACATTTAACTTTGTTAAGAAACCAGTGGGGGATAGGATAGGAATATAGTAAGTCTTGTGAAAAAGAAAACCTAAAATCTACAACTTTTTAAAGAAAGAAAAAGATTAAAATCTAAAACTTCTAAAGAAAGTGAAAAATTATATTTTGCAGCTTGTTTAAAGAAAAAAATTAAACTAACAAAAACTAAACTGTGCACCTAGGAGGTGGAGCAAGAAGAACTACCTGAAGTACCCCTGCCCATCAGTACTGCATCGCTGCCAACATTCAACTTCAGTTTCCCTGCCAGTAGTGCTGTCTCCTCATCACCCAGCATTGTTTCAAAAGCAGTGATGAACAAGGTAATTCTTTGCTGTATACTGTGAATACTTTTTCAGACGGAGTATTCATCCTCCTTGCTGAATGTTAACTTTTTCTCTGGTGCTCATGAAACTAACCAACCTGAGCTTATAATAACCTGTTGAATTAAACAGGATTGTAGTCACATTTGGGTGAAGACATATTTTGATATAAGATGGCTTCTGTCCATCTTAATGCACTCGCTTGCAAGCTTTTTCTTATAACTCTTATCTGTGGATCAGAAGTATCAAACCTCAGATTTCACAACTTCACTGTGGAATGTCTGTTTGATACTGAATTCAGGTAGCTGCTGTTGCTTTACCTGGATGCTTTTGTTTTAGATACAAACCTTAATCCTTTTGAAAATACAGGTACAACCAGCAAGTAACGTTGGCAGTCCTACGTTTGTATTTTCATCTCCAATTGTGAAATCTACCGAGGTGGAAGTGCTAGCTCCGTTGTCTGTAAGTAAAATAAATCCCAACATTTTCTCAAGGCTTTAGTAGAATACTGTGGAACATTAAAGCAGAATTGGCCCTGGTAAAGGGGGGAAACATATATGTAGATTTCGGACTTGTAATTTTTCACCCAGCACCAAAAATTTGAAGGCTGGATTTCAGGTTATTATTTGTGTGTGAAACTTGGTTAAAAATTTCTTAGAATCTAAAAAAACCCTCTCTTTTCCGTAGCAGATTAAGTTTACATTTAGTGTTCCTGTCGTAAAGTCATCAGAGCTTTCTGGATCCACTGATACACCAGTGACATCCATCCTTAGTCCAGGTAACTAAAATTCCAGCATTTCAAACATAGACTGCTGATTCTTGTTTTTAATGTTTTTTTGTATGTTAAATAGTTAAATCTGTCCTTTCTAAGCTTGTTAAAAATTCCAGGCAAAATGTGTTTTCAGTGACAGGTCTGCTTTTAATCAGATTGTAACTATAAACTGTTGTAAATAAGGTAGAATTTTTGAAGATTCTCACTTGAGAAGATGGAAACATGCAAAATCTTGTTTCTAGCAAACATGGATATATTCTAAGTGGATTTCTTTGTAAAAGCTGGTTTTGTTTTATTGTTAAAGGTAGTGCCACTGTAAACAGCACCAGCAATAAGAAGGAAGAGGAAGAAGAATGTGATGGATTCTGCAAACCTGCTAAGTTCTTAAAGCAAGGAAGTGTATTAGACATTCTAAAAAGCCCTGGTGAGATAATGAACTCTTCTAAAACATACTTTGCAGAGAATACACTTGCATATAGCTGCATTGATTTTTTAAAAGCCCAGCAGAGCAGGAACCAAAAAAAAACCACAGACAATTTTTCACAGTTAAGGCAGTGTCAGCAGTAAATACAGACTTAAACACTACATCTGTTATGCTTGATGCCCCCTTCTGTTATAAAGGGCTTTCATTGCTGATGGGAAAACTGCAGCTTCAAACCAGATGCATTGCTTCTCCGATGCATGTTAGGTTGTAATTCAAACCAAAGTATAGAAGGAATTAGTCAAAAAAAAAATCAGTGTGTTGTTTAAATAAATAAAATGTGTCCAATTAGAAAGGAAATACTTGTAAAATGCTTTACAAACATTCACCCTCACCATCTCCAGAAATTAAGAATGGTAAAGAGAACTTGATTTCTAAAGGTGTTTCAGAAGCTGCATATCTTTTGGCCTTAAATGTTCACAGTTACTATGTGCTCAGATGTAAATTTTAAGTAGCAGTGAGCTGTCTCACTTTTTAAAAAATGGTTTTCAAGTCATTGCAGTTGTTTTCAACTGTTGAGTAAAGAGTGTGTGTGGAGATGATGATTTTTGTTTTAGGAAAATGGACTTAATTAACTTGATCTTTCCCATGAACCCTGAGATACAGCAGGACTTATTACTACAAAATGTGGGTACAACTTAAGAAGGCAGTGCCTATGTATATTGGGAAGAGCTAAGGGAGAGAAAACACACCGTGTATTTTGTTTAAGGAAGTACCTGTGAGCAAAGCGGCATTAGTTTTCTTTGTCAGTTTAACCTGTCAGAATCAGGTTTTAAATCCACACTGTTCAGAAATTCCTCTTGTAATACTAGAAAACAACCCTAAAGCAACAATAACATAATGAAAAGATAAACTCTTTATGTTAGCTTTACAGTTAAACTGTGCTGATATTTAAGATGTGTTGCTCTGCAGTATTTTTGTTAGTGTTTTCATATCGGTGGTGCTTGTTTTCTGGGAAGTTTGCACCTTTAAATAAAGAGTTGGCCTGTGCCCAGTGCATTTTTTAAAATACTTATAGAAAAATATGGTGTGTTTCTCCTAATTTT
This sequence comes from Regulus satrapa, assembly GCA_013396955.1. Classification (NCBI taxonomy): domain Eukaryota; kingdom Metazoa; phylum Chordata; class Aves; order Passeriformes; family Regulidae; genus Regulus; species Regulus satrapa. The sequence goes on from VWZN01017017.1 coordinate 418,427, forward strand.
TATTGCTTAATTATTACTCAGTATTTGTGGGGGAATACTGGGTGGATTGCTGCTCCAAGTACCAGCTGCTGTACAGCTACTGAGTAAATGTGAGTCATCTACTATGGCAGAAATAGCTTTAGAAATTTGATTCAATTGGGCATGGTGTCCTAAAATGAAATTGGATTATTTCCAGTCTGTGACAGTTCGTCAGCTTTCAGTACTGTTTGTTTATACTTGTATCTACCACCGTAGTGGCACATACAAGTGAGATTTGTATTTAAAACTTTCTTGGAAGTGAAGAGTTAAATCAAGCTTTAAATAAGTGTTCTGTTGCGACCCAGCTCAGCCTGTGAAATTTCATCCCTTTAGATAAGATTTCCACGGACTTCCTCTTGCAGCTAGTTGGAATATATTGTTGTAACCATTGACACTTGTTTAAATTTGTGCTGTCTGCTATTATAAGTAACTTCCATGCAGCCAGGGTACATCTTCATCAGTAAGACCTCTCCTATTTCTTTTTTTTTTTTAACTAGGCTTTATGTCTGGGAAGTCACCCTCCTGTTCATCTGCACAGCCTGTTACGAGCACAGTGGTCTATACAAGGCCCGCAATAAGTAGTTTTTCTGCAGGTAAAGACACCTCTAAACAAGCATCCTCCTTTTGGCAGTCTGACACACACGACCCATGTCTGCAGAACAAAACCACAGATGGCAAATGTGTCACATGTGAAGCTGCTAAAGTGTCCACTGTTGAGGGTACGAAGCAGACGGTCAGTGTGAGTCCGTGTGTCTCCTCCAAGACAACAGTCCCTACAGCAGGGACACTGGGCTTTGAAGACAAATTTAAACCGGCACCCAACACGTGGGATTGTGATACCTGTCTGGTCCAGAACAAACCTGAAGCTACAAAATGTATAGCATGTGAGACACCAAAGCCTGGAACAGGAGTGATGCCTGCTCTGACAATGCCAATGGTCACAGACAACTCGGCGACAGTGACATCCACCTCCAGCAGCACTGGCACAACAGTCACTCTGGGGTTTGGAGACAAATTTAAACAGCCAAAAGGCTCTTGGAACTGTTCAGTGTGCCTTATACAAAATAAGGCAGAAGACAGCAAATGTGTAGCTTGTCAGTCTGAGAAACCAGGTTTGTTCTTTTCTTCTCAGTTGCTTCAGTCTAAGTCTATGGACATTTTTTAGAGAATAAAATCTGTTGCATATAAAAAAAAAGGTTTTGAGCAGCCATTGCTGTATGCCAGACAGGATGGATTAGTGGCTCTCTGCAGGGAATGGTTGCAGGCACTTTGGAGGTCTCTGCCCAGATTTCAGTCTGTCACATGAGTTGAACTGACTGTGAAATGTGTTAGTGCAGAGCTGAACTGAAGCAAATACACCCTGCTTTACAGCTAGTGAGGAAAGATGACTAAAATGGACGCCTTAATTAACTTAAAACCAACTGACTCATTTTCATTGGGGAAAAATGTGAACTTCTTGCAAGGAGCTAAAAACAGCTGGATTTGTTTGGGTTTTGTTTTCCTCTTTCAGAACATAGGTAGAAGTAGTATTTGCACAGCACTGCTTAAAATGTCTCCAGTCGGCATTTGTGTGGAATGGAGCAGAGGTACAAAGCATATGTGGGAGAACACGTTGTGGGGGAACAGGAATGTGGCTGCAGCTGATCCTCATCCCTAATGGGCTGCAGCTGTGTTGAAGAAGTGTGAAATGCTGATGTGTATTGACCAATCACAGAAGAGTAAAAGGGCACGCAGGTGTTAAGCATGTGAGAAAAAATTATAAGAAGTTGTACTGGGGAAGAATAAAGGGCTGACTTTCAGTGTCAGCTGCGTGTCCACCTTCAAGTGTAGTCTTTAGCTAGTTGTCTTGTGCTAAAACTGAAGCATGTGGTCAGCTATGCCTATGGTAGCTTTATAGACCATGGATAACCTTGTTTGGGAAGGTAAGGGTTCTTACAGATCTTGGGGAGGTGAGTGCCTTCTTCAGTTCATTTCTAAGTTGTTTTTGATTATATGGTATTGTAACTGGTTTTGAGAGAGTTAATTTTTTTAAAGCACAAATAGTTACTTTAGTGTTATCTTAAAGTAATTTAATGTCAAAAATCACATTTTCAAATGCATCCTGGGGGAAAGAAAAGAGATATAAGATGGAGCAGTTTGTGCTTCTATAATCACTGTGTACTAAGTGGAATTTATTCAGATAAGGTAATGCATTTTAGAGGAAGACTTTCTCATGGACTTTTAGCCTCAGAGTGGTCAGCTGGCACTTTTGTCCAAGACGCTGGCCTTTGGAAGTGGAGGGTTTGCCACGACCACCACAGTGCAGAGAATTGCAAGATTACATTATGTTTGTCATGTGCATGAGTGATGCAAGTAGAATGGGAGGAAATAAATTTGCTGGATGTGCTGTGGAAAAGAAGAGGCATTCCCATCTAGGAGATGTTACTGCTTTGAATTTGAGAAGTTATCTTGTTTCTCTCTCTTAAATGTCACCCTCAGTGTTCATTGTAGGTGAAGAGTGCAATTATTTGATGCTTTTTGCTCTTGGGGTGCAACATCAGGTGCCACCTCTTCCATTACAGGGGAGAAAAGTCAGAGGGCAAGTGCTGGATTTCATGCCTCAGCAGCAGTAGGTTTCTGCTGCTGTTGAAGGCAGTGTAGCTTGTGTGGTGGGTTTGGATGCTTTCGGTTCCTTTTTTTCTTCTTTTTTTGTCACTATATAGTTTTGAATGTGTCCTATCCTTGTGACTTGCTGATGAATCATTCTAGTAAATTCTCAGCCTTGTGGCACTTGACAGGGATCAAGTGATACAAACTCGAGTGATGCTAACTGACTACTGGGAACTGGTATCACCAGGATTTTCTTCTAGTAGTTTCAGTTCAGTACAGTACCTGTAATTTACATCTGGAATCTGGCTGCGTTGCTGTCTTTTATGAACTGCAGTTGCTGTTTAAATGTCCCTGGTTCGATTTGTGCTTGAATTCATACATAGATTATGAAGAAGAGTCCAGGTTCTATATTTTATATTCTAATTCTATAGTTTAGGTTTATAGTTCTCAGATTGTGTTGACTCAAGTCAACTTGTAGCTTGATTTTTTTTTTTTTTTGTGTTGTTAGGTGCTTTGCAATTTAGTGAGCATTTCTTAAAAGGTTTGTGTATGATTTAAGCAGGATGATTAACTGACTTTCTCCTTTCTCAGGGAGTTCAGTGCCTGTGACCAGTAGCAGTGTTTCTGCATTTTCTGCTTCTTCTGGAGGTTTTCTGGATTTAGACAAATTCAAGAAGCCTGAAGGAAGTTGGGAATGTGAGGTCTGCATGGTCCAAAACAAAGCAGAAGCCACGAAATGCATAGCCTGTGAAGGTGCAAAGCCTGGCACCAAAGCAGAGCTCAAAGGTAATAATTATTGAGAACAACAAGGATGTGTATTCTGCAACTTTTTTAGTGCAGTGATTTTTTTTCTTTGGGTATGGCAAAACTGTCCATTTGTTGTTTAGAAATATTGCTTAAATAAGATCGTGTGCATACGCTTCCACACCCATCCTCCAGAAGAGGATTGGGATTTTTAGAGGAAAGCTTGTGCCAGTGATACAGTTGTTTGTTTCAAGCCCTTACGTGTTGTTCATTTGGAGTTTAGACTAAAACCCTGGTCTTTCAAAGAGCTCAGCCAGTGTGCTTTTCCACGCTGGGGCTGCAGAGAAGAGCACCACTGCAAAGATAAAGTGTGGAGAGGGAGTGTGGAGGTTCTTTGTTGAACAGTTTTGACTCTGGGAAAGCTCAACCATGTAGCTAAAGCCTGCCACGTATTACATCATATATTGCAAACTTGACACTTTTGCTTATTTCTGCAGGTTTTGGTACTGCTACTGTGTCTACAAATGCTGCAATGCCATCATTTACATTTGGTGTCCCGTCATCGTCCTCTGAATCGTCTCAAACATTAGGAAGCACAGGAAATTTTAAATTTGGAGAACAAAGTAGCTTTAAGTTCGGCATTGCATCTGAATCTGCGTCATCCAACACTGTGACTGAAGGATTTAAGTTTCCTACTGGTTCAGGGAACTTCAAATTTGGAGTTTCTTCCTCAGACTCTAAATCAGAAGACAGCAAAAAAGAAAGTAAAAGTAACAGTTTTACCTTTGGACTTTCCTCTACAAGCAGTCAGGCTCCTTCAACATTTCAGTTTGGAACGACAAGTCTGGGACAGCAGGAAAAGAAAGAGGAGCCAGTTTTGGGAGGTTTTGGTTTTGCTACAAGTTCTACTTCTTCCATAGCTACTAATGAGAATAAAACTGGAGTTGGTGGCTTCACTTTTGGAACTGTGGTAGAAAAGGATGCAGCAGCATCACTTGCTTCGCCATTTAAGAAGTCAGATGAGAAAAAGGACGAAGTTGTTTCAACGAAAGGAGGCTTCTCTTTTGGCAGTGTGGAGTCTGCACCTGCCTCGCAGTTTGTTTTGGGAAGGGCAGAAGAGAAGCAGGACTCTGTCACTTCTGCTGGTCCATTAGCATTTGGAAAGAAAGCTGACAATGAAGAGTTAAAGGCACAGCCTATCTTTTCATCTGGGACAGCTGAGCATACCAAAGAGGAGAGCACAGCAAAACCTGTATTCAATTTTAGTTTTGGTAAACCACCAGAAAAAGAAAGTGAGCAGGCAAAGGCACCTTTTGCATTTGGGGCACCAGCCAGTACTTGCGGTAAACAGACCATCTTTTGCTTTCACTTCTCTGCTCGTGTCTATCTAATAATCTCTCAGGCTGTACTGGACAACATCTGGAATTTATATACTATACCTGCAGCCTGTCTTTAGTCCTAGTTGTTGAGGTGTAGACAACGTGGCAATTTCTTTGTAGATTTCAAAGAGTTTTAACACTAGGTTTAGACAAAATAAAAAAAATGGCCACGGCTTAAGGAACCTTTATCTCTGCTTGTGTAAGCACAGAAGTTGTACTGTCTAAGTAGTAGCAGCTCAGCTGGTGAGAAAATCTGTAATATGGTGCAGTATGGAGGCATCATACTCGTGTTCTTTTCTATAGTAAAAGGAAAGGAGAGAGGGAATATTTTACTTCCATCTACTTGCAGCACTGCTGCAGTTTCTCTACTGCTACAGAAGTACAAAAGTCATTTCATAGATATTGCAGTTTTGTATTCCTTTTTTTTGTTGAAAGTTTGCAGTGGAGGATTGAAGTTTTTCAGGAATGGTTGCTATGTGAGAAGTTCTTGGTTGTTAAATTCCATTTGTGTGATTTAGTAGTAACTCTTCCTTCCTTTCAGATCAAGGAGCATCCTTCAACTTCTTGAGCTCCAGTTCCTCCAGCACAGTGGTACCCACCACTTCAGCCAACAGCAGCAGTCTGTTTGGTAGCACCCTCTCTTCCTCAAACACTCAGCAAGTTCCCACTCCCTTTGTGTTTGGACAACCCAGCAACACTGTGACCAGCTCTGTTTTTGGCAATCCTGCGGAATCTGCAACATCTCAGTCATTTGGCTTCTCTCAAGAAACCAAACCAGCAACCACATCTTCCAGCACTGGCTCGACTCTTACTCCGTTTCACTTTCGTTCAGGAGAGAGCAGTACCAATGCAGCAAATTCAGGATTTACTTTTGGAGCCACAACTACATCAGCGTCAACAGGTACATTTTAAATAGCTGCTCTTCTCATTTTTGCCATTATGTAGTGGACTAAGATACTCTTTCATAAATATTTTACTTTGGAAAATGTGCAGGTTTAAATGTATAGAAGTAGAGGGAAATACTGAGGATTTATATTCAGCAATGTTCATTTGGGCTTGTTTTTCTTCCATGTGGGAAATACAGTTTAGCAATGAACTGGCGCCAGAGTCGTTTTATTCAAAGGACAAACCTTTACTGGATTTCATTTTTCACCATGAGAACGATAATTTCTTTCTTTCACTGTTAGTCCAGTGTTTACAGTTTAGAAATCAATGAATTACAACTTTCCTGCTATTTCGATCCTATACCTAAAACATGCAATTAATGCTGCTTAAGGGTTGGTTTCTACTAAGGAACATGGCCGGTGCATGTTAATTTTCTAATAGAAATTTAGAGAAGACAGCAGTAAGAAGTACAGAGTTTCTTTATGTTTTATGTTTGTTACTCCACTCCCTGATTTGCATGAACAAATGCATAAATTGAGACTAAATCCACCAAATTATCTGTATTCCTATGAGCCGTGCGGGATGTTGGAAATAAGATTGAATCTGTAAGGGAAAGACTTAATCTAGTTTGATCCTGATGGCTTAACTTTGTCTGTCACAAAAATTTATTTGCACACTTTTTTGTGTATCAGAAACAGAGAAGACAGTCCTAAATTACAACAACCAACAGATCAGTAAATTTTTGAGATTACTTCAAGGTTGATTTTGGCCACGAGTTGATAATGCTAAATACTTAAACAGGGGAGGGATGCAGTTGCTGAAAAGATGCATGTTCTCCGAGTCTTAATACATCAGGAGCTGTATTTTGCAAGTCTGAAAAGTCCAGTTCCAATGGATGTTCCATGCGTGTGATAGAAACAGCTTTTAGTAAATACAGATTAAAACATACTGTTGGCAGGAATCTCTCTGTGCAACATGAAGAGGCAGCCAGTGCATTTGAGATTCACTTTTGTCTGACTCTTGTAAACAGTGTTCTCGTGTTGCTTGAAGGAAAAGGTGAAATTCCTGTTGTGGCTGAGGTAGAATGTGTTTTATAAATAGTCCCACAAGTAGTTTGAAATTAAGATGAGTATTCAGCTCTGAGACCTGAGGCTTGAGAGCCTTTTGTTTCTGGATTCATTCTTGAGGGTTGGGAGGGAGGGGGCCCATACTGACATCCCTCTCTGTCCCCCAAGAGTCATCGTCTTCGTTTCTGTTTGGCTCCGGGCCTCCAGCGCCTGCTGCTGGCCCAGCCTTTGGCGCCAGTCAGCCACCAGCATTTGGCCCCAGCCCAGGCTCCGGCCAGCAAAGCGCTCCTAGTTTTGGATCACTGTCGACAACGTTGTTTTCTGCTGGCTCTCACCCTGCTCCTTCTGCCTTCGGCTCCGTGACAAGCAGCACTCAGCCCTCTGTGTTTGGACAGCAGACAGGCCATCAGACGGCTTTTGGCTCTAGTGCCCCCAGTGCTGGTGAGTGCTGACCATCCTCTTCCCTTTTGGTCTCAAAGACTGTATATATTTTCTTTTTCATAACCACAAATTATATGGAGAAAAATTACTTTGGCATTGTGCGTTTATTTTAATGTAGGAATTGCCCTCCATAGAAATAATGGTATAGGGTTGTCATTTACGTCCCGGTCCTGACTGTGGGACGTGATGTGCCACGGGTATCCGGCTTCACAGTAAGGCCTTCTCCACGAGAGACTTAGAGGCATGGAGGTTGCAACTCTACAACTAAATTTTAAGCTTTATTTTCTTTAGAAACCTAATGATTAAAAAGAACTGTTGAAAACCGTGGAGTAATCATTGGTAAGATTGTGCAAAACAAAAGAGCAGACACACTGCAGAATTGTTTTGGGTTTGGTTGTTTTTGGTTTTTTTTTTTTTGAGAAATTCTTAGTTATATGTCTTGAACAGGCGTCATTGTATAAAATACAGTCAGAATTGTTTGGGGTTTTTTTAAGCAATTAATGGATTAAGACTGTATTAAGATCTTTTTACTAATGAAGTATAAAATGCTATGGGAAAGGAGCAGAGAATTAACCTTGTAACTTAAGAAAGACTGCTCCATACTAGTAATAATTAAAAAACGAAACCAGTGCCAGAATGTCTATTTGATACCACATCGAATACTGAAGGGGAAAAGCCACCTTTTTTCCTCTCCAAAGTTTTAGAAAATAGCCTCCATTAAAAGTAACCGAGTTTTTTTGCTAATCAGTAGATTAGTACAAGTAGATTAGTGCACAACACACTGCTCAGTCGATCTTTTATTAATCAGGTAGCGGTTTAAAGGTTAAATTCTCCCTGGATTTTTTTGTAGTACTTACTAGTTTGCCCTGATGGTTGGAATGTTTGGGGTTTTTTCACATGAGGTGCTGCTAGCACATGAAAGGAAAGGAAGTCCCAAGATCCACTGCATGAACACAGAAAAGTTTACCTGAATATAAGTTTACAATTTAAGACTTGATTAATGAACCTCAGTGTGCACAGGTATAAATTTCACGGTGGCACAGAAGTTATTAAACAAGTAATTATCGGTGTGCCAGCAGTATTACCTTAAAAATTCTTCAGTCCATTTATTGAATGGATTAATTCAATAAACTGTTCCCGTAGTAATCTGACACTTCTGGTGAACCCCCTCCCCCAGCATTGTCATCTTGAGCAACCTATAAAAAGAATTACCTTTAAAGATAACAGGAAGAACATGAGGATTCTGCTGGAAAGGATGAAGCGAAATTTCAGCTTTCTTTCTTCTTTCTGCTTCCATCCCCATGTTCCCAGGTTCTGTATTCCAGTTTGGAAGTAGTACTACTAATTTCAGCTTTCCAAATAACCCAGGAGTATTCACTTTTGGTGCGAATTCTCCTGCATCAGCAGCTCCTGCACTGCCTTCCGGCCCTTCAGGATTATCGTTCATCCAGAGTCCAGGATTTACAGTGGGGTAAGAGACCATATCAGAATTTCCCTCGGGTAATATCAGCGGACAGAGTGCAGCCTCTCTTGCTGTTAAATCACGAGGTGTTCAGATGAACCTTGGAGTTTGAAACTAAATGGGACATCTTTCCTTGTGTTAGCCTGACTGGCTGACTAAGCACCGCTGCCTATCTGTACGGGAGCCTAGCTGTCAGGAATGCCACCCATCAACCCGTGTGAGATTGTTCTTGAAAGGTAGAACCCCTCTCCAGCCATGGTGCTGCTGCCTACCTTCTGAATAAGAGAGATTTAATTGGTTGCTGGAACTCTCTTCCTCCTGTTTGTCTTTTGCTGCTTGTTGCCAGCTGGTAACTAGTGAGACAGGACTATGAAACAGTTGTTCTGGATTGTCTCCTCGGTGCTGCTACCGAATTTTCAGCTACACTGTCCTAAACACCTAATTTCTTTTAACAGGACTAACGGGAAAAATGTTTTCTCTGGATCTTCAGTTCCTGGTCGGAAGATAAAGACTGCAGTTAGACGTAGGAAGTAAACACCTGATGGGTAAAGCATCAAAAACATTGGAAGCAGCTCCTATCCTGAAATGTTCAGCTCCTATCCTGAAATGTTCAGCTACTACCATGAGTTGTTCAGTTACTGGGATTGTACCTCACACTGGCTTGTTGGAAGTCAGATCTGCCTAAAGGAATATAAAACTTAGCTTTCCTATCCTTCCCTCCCTTCTCCCCGTTACTTTTTTTTTTTTTTCTTTTTTTNTTTTTTTTCCCCCTTTTTTTTTTTTTTTTTTTTTTTTTTTTTTTTTTTTTTTTGGTAGCAAGTAAAGTTGGCAACAAGGCTGTTCTCGAGCAAAAGTCTCAAGTTACTTCTTTCACTGACTCGGCATGGTCTGGCTGTAGCCCTGAGTAGAGCCTGCACAGTGAATGGCTTGTCGATACCTCTTCATCCGCACCACGACGTGCGCTCATCCGCGTTTACTGACGCCTGGAAATTGTAATTATATCAGCGAGAGATGCTGTATAGAGTAGAGAATGTTGATAAACGAATGATTTCTATGCTGAGTTTGTGCTGGTGTATGTGTGAAGTGAGTGAGTTTGGGTGTATTGTGCACTAAAATTTTCTGATAGGGGAAGACTGATTAAAGGATGATCCATGCTAAGGACTTGTTAGATCTGTAGTTCTTCATTTAATAATTATATGCTATTTCTATATTTTCATTCTTACAGCCCTTTATCACCTGTCTCGCCTTGTTATTTTATTATGAAACATGTAAATACAATTTTGTTTCTCTATGTACTTTTTTGGCATAACAAATCTGTGAAATTGAAATTTTAATTTTGTGTGTTACAGCCATTTTTGTTTAGTATTGTCTCAGATTTTATGTAAATCCCATTATTCAAAGTTGCCTAAATCCATTTAGAAAATCTTTAAAATTGGGAATTCTTAAAGTAAGTTTATTGGCTTTTCTGATCCATTTTTGTTTGGACCAAAAACCAGTATTGTACAAAGTATTAAGTATATATTTTTATATTTACTGAAATGGACTGTGGTGACTTTGGATAATAAGGAAAAGTTTAATATTAAAGCCATGTTTATTACAGTATAATTAACATGTTAAACCATGGGATAAATGCCATCAATAAAAACTGCGAAATATCACCTGGCAATTTTAACTCTCTCTAAAGGCATCCCCAGCTGTAACTCGATGAGGTGGTTCCCTTGACCTGAGCAATGTCTCATGCTTTCTTCAAGCTCTGCTTTTTCGCACTGATTGTAGAGGATCTTTAATAAGTTAGAGGTCTCCTGTTAAGGAAGGAGAGTTTTATTGTAGGCTGAAGCTCGGAGCAGCTTATCACTGTGTCAGCTGACTGCAGTTAATTTTTTATAGTGCTATTAAAGAAACCCACCCTGCTGTTGTAAAGATTCAGCACTCTTGTAACTGAAAAGATTGGAAATGAGTAATAGGGGGTGGGGGCGCTTCTCCAGCAGTTACGGGAACCTCTTGGAGAAGAGAGTATTATTCTAGTAAAATCAGAGGAAACGCTTGTTCACAGCTCAACTTGTACCACGTCGCAGCAGTCTGCCTCTGACTCGGGCATGAATTCTTCCCTCAGCTGGAAGGGCAGAGACCTGCAGCACTGTCAGGGGTGTAGCTGTCTTCGTGGCTGGCACTTGGGCCGCGCACTGCATCCCAGCATTGCTCCCTGCTCGCGAGGGGAGATGTCTTTCAGGGACAGGCCAGGTGTCCTCTTCAGGTGTAGGGGCTCCAGCCACTGTTTCTTGAAACAGAAACCATGGCAGCAACCCAACTTTCAAACCACACACACAAACTTCCTGCCCTTCAGGCAGTCAGATCGTGCCACAGTAGCCATGAAAGGATTATACGGAATTACCCGTTTCCAGCAGTCTACAGAGGAAAAATGCCACAGATCTCCACTTTCTCCTCCCCCATAGCCCTAAATCACTGCCACGCACTTGTCCTTCAAGCAGAAACAGGCTCCATCTGGGATACAGCTTGCATGAGAGAGAAACTGAAAGGCAGCCGAGGAGAGCACAATGTATACACATTTCCACGGACCGTCTCTGCTGTTGCATTGTAATTGTTTTCCTGCTGTGGAAGGAGTGGTGCTTTTCTGCAGGGTAAGAGATACCTTCCCTTGTCCCAGAATTGGTTGGAATAAAGTTCTAGCCAGCAGTGTTGCTTCTTCCCCCACCCCCCCTGCTTTTGAATCCTAGTTTTTAGGTCTCTGCCACAGTGAAGAGAATAAAAGTTCCCGTTGTGAATAGGCAAAACTCACCCAAGAAGGGACTTTTTAAATTTGTTCTGGTAGCTTTAGCTTTCGTCAGGCTGATTGCCATGCTTGACCTCAGTGCCTGTCTTTGAAAGAATGAAGCAGGAATCTGGTGAAGAGCAGCTGGGGGTGCTTAGTCTGGAGAAAAGGAAGCTCAGGGGTGACCAAACTCTCTGCAACTGCCTGAAAGGAGGGTGGAGCAGGGGAGGAGGAGCTGGTCTCTCATCCCAGGTAAGAAATGGTAGGACAAGGAAAGGGCCTTGGGTTGGTTTCAGGAGGTTTAGACTGGATGTTAGGAAAAACAAATTAATGGAAAGGTCTCTCAAGCACTGGAAGAGGCTGCCCATGTAAGTAGTAGGATCACTACCCCTGGCAGTATTCAAACAGCGTGACTGAGCAAGGACTAAAAACAGTGCTCTAGCCAAGACAACTTCTCTTTACTTCAAAAATAAATATTTAAATGTTTTTTATCTAAAAAGTTAGTGATGTCATTCTGGAGACCTAACGGATGTTAAAATGTCATTCTGCAACTACTAAGCACAGGCTCTAGTCCCGAATCATTGCACATGAGAACTGAAATGCATGCACAACATAGTCATACACAGAGGAACACGACCTGTTAAAAATACTGCAGCCTGTGAACGTATAACTGGTTAAGTTATTACACCTGGAGACAAGAGCAATAACCAATCTCTCAAAACATTTCTACTGTCAACCAAGCCATTGTCCAAAACTGAAGGCAGGGCAAGAACTTCAGCCACTGAGTGGCATCTTAGGCCCAAGAGCGGAACACACAAGAACTGCGATAGCAGAGTTCCAGGCTCTTGGAGCTCAGTAAAACATGATTATTGCTTATAATAATTTCCTGAGATGCTAATAACATGAGAATAAATGAATCATCGAAGCGATATAGTCATGCAAAATATTAGGTTTCTTTATTCAGTATTTAAGTTATTCTGAATATACAAACAATTAGGCAGAATGATAAAGTGAAAATAACCAGTATTTGTACTGCAGATTTACACCCATAACACATTTCAGTTAATGTTTTCTGCATGCTCCCGAAACACATTCACTTCTGTTCTGCATTATATGCAAGAAATAGACAAGTGCTTTCACTCCAAACAGAAGCAAAAAAGTTACCTTTCATTAGCATGGTCTGTACTGTTGATGGCTCCAGAATTATTTACACACACCAGATCACTAACACTGCAGTGTAACACACCTTCCCAGAGGATAAAGCAGCTATTGGTTCACTTCTTCATTAGCTTGGACACGTGAAGTAAGTGACAATACTTGAGACAACCATGCAAAAAAACTTTTCACGTCAGTGTTGTGAGTCAATACTTAAAAGGTGAGGGAATATGATCTGTGAAGCAATAATGAAAGACTGATAACCACTGCTGATCTCTCTTTCTGCGTATACGGCAGTTAACATCATTTGCCTTGCTCTCTAATACTGCAGGCCTCTTCCCCCTTATTTTTTGACAGGCAACCGTCTGGAAAAGAACTTCATTTTCTTAGTTACCTGCCAACATCCAAAACTGCAGGAGCAACATTTCTTTTAAGGTGGCATATTCCTAGGGATCTGCTTTCCACAGACTGACAAACAGAACAGCTCCTTTTTGCAGTTAAAGCAGAGTTTTCGTCCCATCAGTCAGAGGTTAATACTCCTGGATTTAATAAGTATTTTCTCTCCCAAACTTCTTTGGCGTCTATGAAAACTCCCAATACTTTGAAGGTAGTTGCTGGCATCATACAGGAACCATACATTTTCTTTAGCTTCTTAATCAGTTCCTATTTAATTAGGGCAAAAGATTCTGACAGACACCTCAATTTCAGTTCTGGGGTAGGTCTTTATGAACTGGATTTTCGAGGGGATGTTCAGAACCAGTCCGGAAATCTCTTTTTTTTTTTTTTTTTTATCATCTGACTCCATTTCTTCTGACCACAATAGTTCCGGCTACAATATCATAGGCTGTTCTGTTATGCTGGAAAAACAGCAGTGTAATGAACGCAGGAAAAAATGATGCAATAGAAAAATTCTTGATCAAAGCTCGTACTGTAGACCTGAAATCAGAATGGAACATTCAGTGCCTTACTTTCACTTTTACGCTTACATTTGTAGTTAAGTTCCAAGTTTAACACCCCAGTTTTGCACAGCACAGAAGTCAAGCCCTAGGGGAGATTTAACCACCTACCCTGACAAATACGCCATGTGACTGAATAATTACCATTTCGTTCTCAGATTACAGAATCTTGACAATAGCTGCTGCAATCTTAATTATTGCAAAGGTCAACAACAAAGCACGGGTGAACTTCTTTCCAAATCCCATGCTTTCCACACGGAACGCAGCGGGGACCGAGCCGGGAGCACTTACGTTGTCATACTGACATTGGAAGATGGAATGACTAACACACGGCTGGGCGCGATCAGTACAGATGTTTCACACGTCACAACTCGCAGTCCAAGCAAGAATTTCCCTGGGGTTGCTCCGCCTGCTCCCCAAATACAGATTATCTGTAAAAGAAAGGTTATTTCAATCCCACACACCACCAGGGCTCGCAAACTCCGTTATCCTCAGAACTATGTGCATGTCGTAAGCTTCAGCATAATCCAAAATACTCTCAAGAGGATTTGCTTTATTGGCCAGTGATAACGTTATCTTTTGAAACCGTTTCTTCAACAACTCACAGCTATTTATTACAGGAGTTAATGTTTTTGGGTAGTTACCTCATAAAAGCAGACTAATAACCTGTAGATGAGAGCTACTATCATCATTTTCTGCAAATCTTCCATAGATGTATCTTCATCTATTTCTTCTATGATGTAATGCATGGCAAATTTAGAGATGTCCCTGTACAAAATAAAACTGAACTTTAAAAACCATCCTTCTCCCAACCCCAATGTTACCCCTTTAATACCAGAATTCACTCCCTCTGTTCTGGAATTACAGGAAAACAAAAGCTCCTTGCCCTGTCTGATACTAAACAAGACATTAAAATTCAGAACACTCAGTTTCCTTCTGAGTTGCTGCCTAGTTTGTTTTGTCTTTTTCATTAAGATCTTTTTTTTTTTTTTTTACCACTTTTGCAGAATGGTGTCCCTGGGTAGTGAGCTACAGACTTGTTCTGAAAATTCTCACACTTCTTGGGAGGTAGAGAGACTCTGCACATAATCATCTAATTTGATACAAATGGAAGGCATCCAAGTCTCCAAGCATCTTCTCACACAAACACTCAAGGGGGGAAAAAAAGGGTACTCTAGGAATGCAAGGGAGAAGTTGGCAGTCTCCCTAAGGCCTCGGGAGAGCCCTATACCCTCCTGTGCATCATCAGGGTTCCTCATTCTACGGTGATACTCATCTGGAGGCACTCTGGTACGCAATAGGAGGATTTAAACATAAAGCAACTGAAACCTTCTGGTTTTTTAGCCTAGCAGAGCTGTGCGAAGCCCCCGCTTGGAATCAATGGCGTTATTTTCATAAAATAAACTCCACAGATTATAACATTCTTACCTGATACCTGGAACTGATACACTTGAAACACACTAAGGCAAGAATTTTTCACTCATGCATCTGATTAAGGCTTACATGGAACTGTGCAGTCCCACTTTGAAACAGTCCATCTAGCATTTGTGCTACTTGCCCTCCTCTTTATTAAGGACTGAAAAAAACCCAACCCGAATCAACCCAAGAATTTTTAAAAAGTGTAGCACAACCTGCATTTCCCTTAAATACAGCTTTGGTCTGAAGTGTGTTTCTTGAGCCTGTGTGGACCTGTGTTTTTCATGACAATTCACCACAAGCACACCAAATCTCTCAAGCAGAAAACACCCCAGAAAGTTTCCCTGAAGTTCCCTGTAAGCAACTGTCCCATAAAGCCATTAATATTGAAAATGCTGTAAATTACTCTTTCACCACTTTAGAGCAGCAATATACATATAGTTGCTCCCCATCTTCGGAGTACTGCACTTTGTATCGTTCTCCACCTACTTAAGGCAAAATGGAAACACAAACTGTCAGGTTGCAGGCGGTGGGATCTGGCCACTAAACAGAGATGAAGGTTTGGCATTTTAATTGCTGCTTATCTGAACAAAACCCACGTTTCCATCTACGTGTTTATTGTTTTGGATGTGACGCTCTTCCACACCCCGCTGGAGCTGCAGGTGAAGGTGGCTGAAGATGTTATCTCTATCACTTCAACGTCTGGATGGTTGTTGAGCAGAAGGCATTGGTTCCAAAATGTGTTTGTACAGCAGTGGAATTACCGACTACACCAAGATCTCATCTCTTAATCAGACCAAAATATTGGATTACACCAACCCAAAGCAGAATAACCGAGTTAAGGAATAAGGTATCTGCAGTTGAAAAGGGAAGTGTTTGAGGTAAATTACTACATCTGTAGACAAAAATGTGAAATGATGAACCTTTCAGTCTAGTCTGTGGTTGACACACACAGTGCTTACTTGCACTTCTTAAGAAACCCAGTTTACACCCAGGGAATCTGCAGGGTGGCAGCATTCCCAGCAACCAGGCTGTATCTTCAGAGACCATGCATATCTGATCTGCTTCATCTGACTTTTTTTTTTTTTTTTTGGGGGGTTAGCATTGTCTAGGTGAGAAATCTAAAACATGGCACCACAGAAGATGCTACAGAGAAAATTAACTTCATCCCAGCCAGATCCAGTACATTTTCTAAGGCAGTTTAACAAGTTGTTTTTTCTTTGAAAGTTATAAAGGACCTTCTAATAACCTTGCTATTTCCCCCCCATCCCAATAAATCTTTCCTTAGCAGGGAGTTTGTAAGCCTACAGACTCACACAAATTCTTTGTTTTCACCAGCTGACCCAAAATCAGGATGTATTTACAAGGAAGTTATCCTAGCAGCGCTTTTCCTCAACTTTGTCAGTTATTTAATGATATCATATCCATAAACATACCATAAATACAACCTGACACCTCAAAGAGCACAAAAAGCTTAAAGCTGTATGTAACAAAGCTTTAAATTGTTCGACTTACTTTATTCCACTGAGGTGCATAATACTTAAAATGATGGTTGCCTTTATAAAGAACAGAATAAAAAAGTCCACCATCTCTGCTATGAACCTGTGTGCCAGTGAAGGGATAAGGAACTCCCGACCTGCAACAGAAACAGTTCACATTACCCAGATTTTACTGCACTAACACAAAGTTAACGCCAAAAAGCTGAAGCACAACCCACATTAACCTCTCTGCATGAATATAATCAGGAGCTCCGCTCAAATGTTCTTCGAGAAAACGTCTAAAAACGTATGCCTACAAAATAATCTGAATTGTTTGTGCTGAATTAGAGGAAGCTTCTTTAAGAACTTTTAACTCTTTCCGAACTGAGTCAGTCAGGATCACAGGCAAAATCATAGGCTGCTAAAGAACTGAATTACATTGAAGATGCATCAGTTTCTGTGTTCATTTGTTCAGAACAACTCACAGAGAACAGATGTACGTAAATCTGAGAGGTCAGATTAAAAAGAGAATTAGACCTACCATAACTTGTCTATCCCTCAGTACCAAGTACCAGTTCTCAGAGTGAAACACAGCCTATTTTATCTCCACTCAAATACGAACAGGAATGGATGAAAATATCCGTCATACTTGACATCAACATTTCTACAGACTACTTATACTAAAACACAGCATGCTGCTCTGCCCTCAGCCAGAAAACAACACATTTCTCCTATTTAACTGGCCACGTGCAAATGGGCACAAACTAAGGAGTCTCTTACAAGCTTTTGTTGCTCAAAAATATTTTGTTGATTTAAGCAGAGAAAACACTAGAGTATTTTAGAAAGCTTCCAAGAAACAGCGTTGCAAAAGAATTTCATCTGGACCCAGCCACTCCTCTCTTTCCCAAAGGACAAAAATGACTCACATCAGAATTTCACTTAGAAATGCCCTTCTACTACCAGATGGAACCTGTGGGAAACAGCAAAACTGTTTTTGTTACTGTTTCTGAGAATACCTATCCCCACACAAAGGACAAAAGAGGAAAGAAAATCACACCACTCTCTAGTCTCAGAAAACATCATCAAATTTCACTTAGTCTAAGCCTCCCTGGTTCAGCTGCTGAGACTGATGCTGCCAGCCATGGCCCCCTGAGCTGCGAGAGCCAAGCCAAAAGCCCAGAGCACTTTTAAAGAGGGCTAGGAAAATCGGGCAGGGATCGAGTAAGAGCCAGCTCTTATTTAATACACCTGGGTTTATACAGCTTTGTTTCACGCCTGCTGCACTGATCACTCTGCATCGACAGCCTCGAGGAGCCTGGCTTTAGGAAGCAGAGGGGCCACAAAGATGGCTCCTGTGAGAAGCTGCTGGAAGCTTCCACCATGTCCAGCAGAGCAATGGCTGATGGCTCTGAAGACAGACATGCTGCTGGCCAAAACTGGGCCACTGAGGGGGGCTGGTAGTGCCTCTGTGATGACATATTGAAGAAGGAAATCAAAACAAAGTCGTAGGTTTTGCATCTAGTCAGAGGAGCAGGTGAGAATATGTCAGGGAAACAACAGGGAGATACCAAGGTCAGAGAAGGAGAAGGTGGAGATCAGTCAAGGTGGAGAAGGAGGGGCAGGAGATGTTCCAGGTGCTGGAGCCAAGATTCCTCTGCAGGCTGGGGTGATGATCATGGTGAAGCAGTTGTGCACATGGGGATCCATGGAGGATGCAGTGATCCACCCACAGTCTGTGGGAATCCANCACGATTGCAGCAGGCTTGGTATGGCTGCTGCTCGTGAGAGTGGACCCACGCTGGAGAAGTTAATGGAGAGCTGTCTCCTGTGGGAGGGACCCCACATCCCACAGGGGAAAGTTTCCTCTCCCAGAGCAGTGGAAGAAAATCTCAGTGGTGAACTGACCAAACCCCCAGGCCCTGTCTCCCTGGGCTGTCAGTGGGAAGGAGGGAAGGGCTGGGGGGGAAATGGTGTTTTACAGGCTTATTCTACTTCTCATTAACCTCCTCTGATTCTGTTAGTAATAAAATTCACTTCGCAATTTCAATTGAGCCTGTTCTGCCCTTGAAATATTCCTCCTGGTCCTTACCTCACTCATGAAGCCCTCATTAACTTTTTTTTTTCTTTTTCCCTCCTGGCAGGGGAGGGTGAGCGAGCACTTGTGGGTGCCTGGCTTTGGGCCAGTGTCAAACCACAACATGCACAACACTAAAATGGATTCCACTGGCATTGTCAAAGCCTGTCCGAGTTGTCTGTTAAATTCTAGTTAGATTCTTCAGCTAAGGCAGAAGGGAACACAGCCAGTCTCCCGATCCTGGCTTGAACACACAGCACCAGGTGAAAGCTTTCATGTGCTCTGTAAAAGCAACAACATTTGTTGAAGTTGGTGGCAGAGACTGATTTATTCACCACTGAATAAATTAAATTAAATGACTGCATAAAGAAGAAGCTACATGGAGCTAGGAAAATAAGTATTCAAATTATAAACATCACATTAAGAAACCTTGGCAACCCTTAAGACTCTGGCAGATCTACACTTCAGTGATTCAAGATGTTCCTCATACCAGAAAATCTTTTGCCAAGGGTTACTATTTATTCAGCAAGGACAGCCAAATGCAACATCCATCCAGCTCCATGCCTAGGCTCCTGCATCCACACAGTGCTTAACAGGGGTTTGCAGCAGTCAGGCACAGGGCAGCCGGGGCCTGGATGCACCTTTTGCCCTGCTGTTCCCAGGGGATGAGCAGTAATCTCCTGCAGTAAGGCAGGGAGGGACCAGGCGAGGAGGAAGCGTCCTAAAGTCACGGTGACTGTCCGCAAAGAGCCTGCCCAGGGTGCTGTTAAATATTGCTGCTCTGGCACACACCTGCAAGCAGACTGAAGCGGCAGAGGCAGTCAACAATCCCACTTTTTGACATCCCAGTTTGAAATCTGCAACATTAACATAAGCTGCCACTTATTTCAGCTTACGTAAGCTCGGGGCTGTAAACTGCACTGGCACAGGGACAGATACATGACCTGCCCTGCCTCGCCCGCTGTGCTGGCAATAATCTACGGCAGGGAAGAAGGAGCCATAATCACTTCAGCTGATCCAGATATATCCATCTGCAGTCTGAAGCCAAAGCATCAGCACAACAGCTTTTGTTTATAACTGTACTGTATCGCTGCATTGCATACCTGGTCCCCTTAAGAAAGCCAAGTGTGTTGTAACAGTATGTGATATTCAGAATAACCATGTTCAGCAGGATGAAACGCTATTCATGCCCTAAATTACCTTTAACCAATGGTATTAGCTCTGGAAAAACCAGGGGAAGGAAAAAAAAATCCAAGCATCATTTCAGCCTAGCGTTTGCCCAACGCTCCCTTTAATGACTGGCAGTATCAGTTCATAAGCCAACTATAACAGAATCAGGACACAATTACAGAAAATACTATTCTGCGTTCCAACCACGTTTAAGCAACATCTGCTCAAAAACCTAAGAAAGGAAGGAGCAAGCTCAGAAGCTGGGTTCTGCTCCCCTGAAAATCAGGAAAAAGGAACAAAATCATCTTCCACACGCACACAGCTACTAAGCTTATAAATCATGTCACTGATCAGCAATGTCGCACTTTGCCCTGCAGAGAGAAACGAGCTCTGGCTTTTTTCCAAAGCCCGTCAGCAGTGCTCTCTCCTCCACAATTTCCTATCACTGCTCACAGGGGTACGAACATTCAAGGAATGTGACCGAGGCAGGCGCTCCTCGACTTGTGAGGAGTGGTTGAGCCTCCAGGTTTCACCTCTGATGCGATCAGAGCGAATTTGCTTTACTCCCGAAGAAATACAAACACAAGGACTGCTGGGCACTGCCTTCAGTGTTTACAGCTGCAACAGACTTTTGTTTATCTCGGGTCTAAGCTTGTTCAACATGTCAGCGTTTTCTCACTTATCTGCTTCCATTTGACGAAATCACTTTATTCGAGCACCAAGAGTCCATTAAAACAGGAAAAGTCAGTTTAGATTTCATCATCCAAATAAAGCTAGATGTATTACAAGCCTGTGACCACAAGAATAAGATCCAGTGGAAAAAATACCAAGTCCTTCGCAGGCAGGAAACATCCTTACAAGCTCTGAGGCCGTATATGCAAGTCAATCCCCCCAAACCCGCCTACGCACCACGCTCTGGATTTACAACCTCGCTATTAGAGCTGTCACCCTGCATCCAAACTTGTTTATGGACCAAGTTCCGGACTTACGATGTCGTTATTCGGGCTGTCCCCCCCCCCTCCCCTCCCCTCCCCTCGTCACAAGGC
>VWZN01017017.1:441303-527486 GCA_013396955.1 Regulus satrapa
AAAGGGGTGTTGATTTTTTTTTTTTTTTTTTTTTTTTTTTTTTTTTTTTGTCTCTGTGGCCACAGGATTTGAAAACCAGAGCTGATCTTAAAGTACAATAAAAAGATCTCAGACAATTCATATAATGCTGCCAGTCACATGTAAATTTTAGGCTCGCCAGCAGCAGCATTACACAGGCACTACCACAGTTAAAATTTATAATGAGATTATTCTAGATATTCAAGTTGGAACAGAATCACTGACAGCAGATGGCAGGAAAGTAACAGGTAGCAATGTAATGTTTCCTCATGCCCGAATTTTTCACTTATTAGTTTTTCATTCTTCTGCTTAAAAAAAAAAAAAAAGCCACAATTGATCCAAAAAATCCTGCGAGCATTCAGATTTTTCTATTCTGGAAGGCATATGCCAGAGATGCTGTGATAGCAGGGCTTGCCAGTAGTGAGAAAATCACAGCTTAGGCTTTTGATGACAGAGAATCTTGTTTCATTGCCGTGTCAGATTGCCACACAGGACAGTATTTATGGTCTTCTGCAGCACTGATTTTTTGTTCCTTTGCTTTCTCTTGTGGGTGGGCAGTTTATTGCGCCAGCTGATGAAAATAAGCTGTTGAATGCCTTGGCAGTTAAATCTTCCCTAGAAATGAGATTTAGGCAAGAGGAAATGTTTTGAACTAGCTCAAAGGAAGGAGGTTAAGAACCTAAAAGCTGGTACCATCATAATTAAGGTTTAAGGGGAATCTGGAATGCCACCTTAAGCTCTTTAAGTGCAAGTAATGCTGAAAAACCTGATCAGTCACTCTTGAGTGGGGAATCCTTCATGGTGAATAGGAGGCAATCGAACACGGGCGTGCTGTTGTACAGAGCTGCAGACATTTTACCTTTGCTCATTTTTGATATGCCTTCCAGCATTCAAGGGTTAAAAAAAAAATAAATAAAAAATCCAGTTTTCAAGGGTTTAAAACCACTTTTAAAACTGAGGAATCGCTGAAGCATTGAAGTTCAGTTTGCTCATCTTTCCTCCCCTTTGCTCAGGGGACAACAGATCACATCTCCTGAAACATGCTGAAATAGTCTACAAATAGGAGCTCCTCTAAAGAGTCCTTGGATGAGAGTTGTTGGACATTAATCAACAACAAGCTCTTGTCATTGCAAAGTGGTTAATTATTGTTGGGCCCAGCAGCTACAATTCATGCTATTTAGACATTTGTGTTGAGTATTTATGTTCATGTCCAAACTGAAATTAAATGGAAATGATGATTCAAGAGATTCTTCATCTTTGAAACAATACAGAGTTACCAAAGAGGGAGAACCTTCCCCCTTGTTGGGGCAAGCAGCCAGATGCAGAACATGAAACTTGAGACAAAAAACATTTGTATTTACATAAATAGAATAAATAAAATGTAAAATGTCATACATTTAGTGTGGAAAATGGTACAACTTTCTCCCAAATTAAATTAATTTAGCCTTTCATTCTGAAACTGGTCTTTCTCATCCATCTAAGGAACTTGAAGGAGAGATTGGCTCTAAAGCCTTACACAGTTGACTGAAGCAACTTCTTTCTAATAGGTGCAACTTCACGTGGAATACAGAGAAAACAGAATCCTGGTGGCCACAGTTGATAAAAAGGTCACTGCAAATCAGTTGAAGAAAAAAAACAGGAAACTTTTCCACTTTTATCTTAGAGTACACAAGGGGTTTTTTTTGGTGTGGTTGCCTGTTTATTTGTACTGTCTGGTTTATCAGGAGTTATGCTTAAACACCTTTACTTTCCTTTTACCTTGGCCTTGTTTGAAAGGAAGAGCAACAGCTTTACTTACAAGAAGGTGGCTCTGGGAAGCCTTACTGGTTACCTAACTCCCTTCTCTGTCACATTTCCTTCTCTTCCCAGGGAGGAAATACGGTGGTGGCCCTGTGGAAGCAGCGGTGGGACCATGGCTTTGGAGAGTGAGAGTCTTTGGTGGTCAGTGATGATCAGGTAGGGTCCTCAGCATGCAGCAAGACCTGGGGAAGAAGGGTTAAACCTAGGAAGTCACCACTGAGTTTTGGGTGGCCGAGTAAGGGAATGCTCTCTGTTCTTCTACAAAACTTTTGGCACACAAAAATATTTCTCAGGGTTATTTCAATCATAAAGATCACGCAGATTCTTGTCTTCTTGCTCTGGTAGTCAGAACATTCTTTGGGGAGAATTATTTATTATTTTTATCTAATAAAAGGGGGATTTTATCCTAAGTCAGGGGCCTGTTTATAGGCATCTTCAGAGAGCAGTAGCTTCTTCGGGGCAATATTTTCACAGCAGTTGGGCCAAGATCACCTCCAGAAGGGAAACTGAATCTGCTTTTTATCTTCTTGATAACTGCTGTGCTTGCTAGCATACTGTGTAATTGACTGAACCTTACCTCCATTTCTCTGGAAGCTTCCATATTTTAGAAGGAGCCCAGTTGGACAGCACATCAGGAGAGTGCACTAGGGGTGCCCACTGAAGCATTTCAAATGGACAAATGTTCGATTTCTAGGAAAGATACGTGAGGCACAGGGTGATGAACACATTGTGTAGTAATGTCGAAGGAACTCCTGCAAATCATATGCATTGAGGATTCAGGAAAGAGTAAGAAAAAAAAAAAGGATGTGTCTGCAGAATAACTATGGCACAGGGAAGCCTTAGCAAGTGCCTGATTCTCTAGCACACGGGAAAGATTTCTGGTTTTCAAACACAGACTTGAAATTACTTACTTCTTTATCTTCAATAGCTCTTTGAGCAGGTATTTTTAAAGTGGAGATATGCTTAGTAGTGTTAAAAACAAACAAACAAACAAACACAAAAACCCCAAACAAAAAACCCAAACCCACAACCCCCAAAAGATCAATTTCATAATTGGTAACAAGTAGTTATTTTTGATTCTTTGTTTTTCACCCCACTCAAACCTTTACCTTTTACCAGGATGATAATTTCAAGATCAAAGTAATATTAAGGGTTTTTCCAGTGACTTTTAGAGGGCAGAATTCCCCAGCTCCTTGGCAAACGCTGCAGTCCCGCAGGTTATCATTCGAAGCTTGCGAAGGCCCGGCCTCTGCTGTTTCCTGCCATCTGGTGGGTACTTGGAGTCACTACCTCGATGCTTCTGATTTCCGTGGGTTCTTAGTAACCAATACTCCAAACAGCCACGCGAGTAACACAGAAGGGCTGAGGCTGGCAGGGACCTCTGGGGTCCACCTGGCCCCCTGCTCAAGCAGGGCCTCCTGGAGCTGGGAGTGTGCAGGGCCACGTCCATGGGATTTCTGAATGTCTCCAAGGATGTCTCCACCGCCTCTCTGAGCAACCTGTGTTAGTGTTGGTCACCTGCACGTGGAATCAGAGTTTCCCCGTGTACAGAGGGAACCTCCTGTGCTTCAGTATTCTCAGTGTGTGACCATTGTCTCCGGTCCTGTCTCTGGGCACCCCTGAAGAGAGCCTGGCTCCTTCCTCTTTGCACCCTATTCTATTTGAGAAAGTTTGACATCCATGGAAGCTTTTCATAGGAAAAAAGCTCTTTACGTTTAGATGCTTACATTGAAAACTCTTCCCTTCCCTTTTACATGTATTTTACTGCCTCATTGACAGCATCTGTACTAGTGAACATGTGACCCATGCAGGTTTATAGAAATGAACTGGCTAATTACACCATACACATTTTTTCCTTATCAATATATGAACCAAATTCACTGTTTCCTGTTTTGGCAGCAGCACTGATTTTAGGGCATGACCACGATATTAGTGCAGCGTAACACAGAAATCAAGAGGTATATCTTGTGTGACAGCACTCAGTAAAAAGAAAAACAAAATATCAATGAGACCTTAGGGGTGCTCAGCATTTAGCAATTCATTCCTTGCTGGAATCAACCATCAAACACAGATCAGTCTTGCTGCTGAAAACCTGGTGGCTGCAACTGCTCACGGTCAAGATGACTCATCAAATCATCATTTTGCAGTTTGTTGGCTATTTCTATTCTTAAGATAAACTTGATTTTTTCACAAAATTAGTTTTTAACATTCAGTTGTATAAAAATACATGTAAAGTTAGAAGCAGGACTTTGTTGATTTAGCACTCCTTTGTAATTTTGAATTTATTGTCAGGTTGCAGAGAAAGAACAGTCCAAGCGACTGGAAATGTCCGACAAGTATTTTTTATGCTGACCAAATGGAACTGACAAAAAGGTGGTTATGGATTTGCTGTTGTTATGTGGTTGATTAAGAGTGCTGGATATAATCTATTTCAGAAGTCTCTCCTGCTTTTCTGGGGTCCAGCTATGCATTGACTCACTCAGTATCGTTTTCTTCAGCTGAAGCAATTGCCTTGGGCCTTCTTCCTTTTCTCTGACGCGTCTGCCCTCTGAGGTGAGCTCAGACCGCATGTGTTGTTACTTCACAGGACCTTTTTCTGCTAAGAAACCAGTCAAAGCAATGTACCTGGGTCTTGCCCATTACAGGACCGTGAAAGTTTAAGGGGAAGGTCTAGCCACCCAGGAGTTTGCCTTCAAATGTCTAAAGTAGAATCAGATCAGCCTTCACCGCCTGTCTGTTTGATGGGGGAGTTAAATCCCTCAGAGGAACGATAATAATTTGCCTGTGTAGTGGTTCAGGGCTGTCTTGCTGCTTTGTGTTTATCATCAAGATTTGGTATTTGGTTTGTGTCTTACCTCCAAGGCAGTAAGGGGCATCCTGCTGCTGCATAATGCCTCGTCCCCTCTTTGATGCTGTATGAAAGAAAGAGTCAGTATCTCAGGCCAGAATACTCCACTCCAGAAGGAGATTATTTTGTGGAACACATTACAGTTATGGTTTAAGGATTCAACGACCCTTCAACAATGCTTTTATCATGACAAGTATGCGATGCCCGTTTTTCAGAGATGAGGCACACAGAGTGGAGGATCCGTGACTGATACCATACAGAGAAACAGCAGGAAAAGCTAAAGATAGAAGGCAAACCTTACCAATTTGCACTACATCATGATCACCTCCCTCGACATAATCCCTGAAAGACACACGTGTACCTAGAACTGAGAATTAGGAAAAGCTCCATTTGCTGGCTGTCACTGAAGTTACGTGCATGGCACTTCAGGTTTATCTGAATGTCCTCTACTCACTGTCAGTGACTTATGGCAGCAAAAGTGATAATATTTTAGTGAAATGGGAGGAAGAGCTACTTTTCCTCACTCCAGCTTTTGAAAAGGAATTAAGGAAGAGAAAGTCTGTAGGACAAACAGTGAAATAGAGTAAACTCTGAACAACTTTGTTTTTAAACAAGTACATTTTCTGTTTTATTTTGTAAGAAGTTTATTGTTGAAAAAATGATACATTATACACATAGGTTAAACATCAGATAGCAAAACCATAAGGAATGAGCACTACTGGTTGCATTGTTTAGGGTTTACAATCAAAGATATACTTAAAAACCCTTACAAGTTAATGTACTTTCAAGGTCAGTTAGGCACAAAATTTAGCTTGTAACTAGCTCTGCAAGCATCTTACTGTGATTTCACTGATACAAAGTATTACAAGTGATCAAAAACATAAGCTGACTTAAATTTTTTTAATTTGTACTATGTGCTGAAATAGTACACATGTATACAATACTCCACCTTTGTTAAAAAAAGCATAGGGACTGTAAAGTACAGTCAAAGGGCTAGACAGGAAATTACCCCTTTATTTGGGCTTAGAATTAATATGGCATAAATCTATGGCTTTGCTTTGTGAACATATTTGAAACTGAGAAAGTCTTACAAATATGGGGGGAAAAAAACCCAGGACGATACTTTTAATGAACATGGTGAGCTACAGTACAAATATTTTCAAGGAACTTTAGTAGTAAGGAAAACTAGCTGGTATCAGATGTGTCTGTCCTCCTTGGTTTTTTGTATAAGATACAAGATAAAATGTGAAATTTCATAAAGTGAGAGATGGGTTCATTAAGAAGAAAAAAAATAAGGAAAAAAAAGAAATCCAAGGAGCAAAAAACCTTCAAGTAATTTCCTGCGAGGTTTTTGCATTGATGAGGCCCTAGCTTAGAAATAATTACTAATTTGCTAGAAATGAGAGGGCAACAGCAAGTCTGTGAACCATAATAAAATCTTACTTCACAGAAAACTGAGGGATCTTCTAAATATGTGTATTAGAAACATTTTTGATCATATTACCAGATTTTTAAAAAAAAAAATCAGTTAGCAAAATGTTTTGCTGTGCTGAAAGTTGTCCTTTTTTGCTTGTTTGAAATGAAACACATTATGATTGCCACAGAACTGCAAGAAACTGCATACTTTCTACAGCTACATTTTTTACTGCATCGTACAGGAATTGCTCAATAGGTAAAAATAAAACAGCTTAAAGTCTTAATGCACTTTTTGATTAGCAGAAACACAAAAAGGAATGCACTGAAGCCAGATGATTAAAAAATGGTATCATGCAGTATGTTGGCCTAATGCGTACAGCATTTCAAACCAATGATGTGATTGGAGGGTGGGAAGGGGGGGGGAGTTTAACCTATTACATTCCCATTGAGAATTAAAATCGTATGTGAAGGCAAACTCTGTGGAGACGTGACCAAAACCGGGATGCCTAACAGAAGGGTGCCAGATGTGTTATTGTTCCTAGCATGCAGAGCTAATGCTTGAAGGCCTATGGCAGCAGCACGAGCTCCTGCTACTTCTAGTTCTTTACATTGCTGCTTTGTGTGAGCTGGCCGCAGTCTGGCCGCAGTCAGCAAGTGCTCTGTGGCGTGAGGAAGTCAACCCACAATCTCTGCAGGTTCAGTGACCAACTTAGATCCATCCCATGCTGTCTTGAACTGTTCAGGAACCGGAAATTCTTTCTGGTAGGAAACAAAAGCAACAGTGATGGTTAAATAAACAGGGGATATCTCATGAAAACTGGTGGAGTACTATTAGTTCTACATGACTGCGAAAGCATTGATAGCTCAGACATGCCAGGATTAGAGAGAAGCCTTCTTCATTACCCTAGGAAGCTATTTTACAATGCCACACAGGAAAAAGCCTGATTGCTACCCAGTTTCAAATAGCCTTGCTATGGTACTACTTTGCAATAATCCCTCCCACACCATTATCTGCATCAACTAAGTAAATAAGCCTCATGTCAGAAATGACTTCAGATTCCATCAGTGTCTGGGTTGGAAGACAGTAGAGAGGATTTAGATGCGGAGGCTAAGTCAGGAGTCCAATTTTAAGGACAAAAGCCACACTGTAATATGGAAGAATAAAATAAAAATTAAAAAAATCCCCCAATCTTCTGAAGCGTGATACACTTAAAAATAGTCAGCATCATTGTGAGGTACACAAAACAAAGCAGAACCTAAAATAAAGTGCCCTTCCATTCCACAAATTCAGTGAAATAAAGGGGAGATGTTGCGGAGTGTTTCTCTGTACCCAGTAAACAAAAATTACGTGAAGAGAAGGGTTTTTCATTCAGATCTCAAAGGGGTGTTTTGATAGCCAGTATTTTATGATGTTATGGTGATTTTGAGGTGAGACTGACCAAAAGGACTCTTAAAAAAAAAATAAAATTGGTGGATATGCACCCACTAAAACTAGTTCCCTTTTTACTTGTCTAAAGCTGGGTATCCAGCAGTCACTTTTGGAAATGTGTAGCACAGAAGTTCTCATTACACATTTTATTTTGTAGAGCCTATAAACCTCTGTACTAAATTCCAGCTCAAAAGACTAACAAGAAATTTAACTTCTGGCTATGGCCATGCACTGCAATTTCAATTCTGCTCTGTTGAGGACACCAGGGAACTATTACAAGCACACTCTGCCTGCCTGTGTGTGTGAAGTGGCAGAGCATGAATTTACTAGAAATGCCACTGGGCACAGTATGAAAATTTTACTAGAACAGGAAAGGAACAGGGAAAATGCACCAATTTAAGGCTTTTAAGGACACGTGTTGAAAATAGGAGAAAGTACTACAGCTGCTATCCATGTATCAATAGCTTTAGAAAAGAGTATTATACTGTATTATTTCACCTGTAGTAGTATTATATTTATCTTAGTTTTAGCCTCATCATCTCCAGACATAAGTGCTCTTCTGTGGAGTTAGTTTATTTTATATATCTTTTTAGATATAAAAAAAGAAGATCAAATGCACAGGACACGAAGCCATTATCCATCAGAACAGAAAGAGAAACGTAATTTCTGATCTCTGAAATTACTTTGTGCCCCAGAAAATAAGGAATTCTTCCTCCTAAAATACATTAAATTGTAGACATTAAATTTTTTTTGGATAATATTTTGGTCACATAATATGTGTGCTACATCAGTTTCTTTCCTAGTGCTCTTAATTGCCAAGACAAGTATGGAACAGGAAATTAAAAAAAATATCTCACTCACATAATCACCGTCTTGGGGGATGAGAATGTTCATCTCAGATGACTTGGCACTCACAATCTCACAGTCCAATGACTCCTCACTGAGGTAGATGTGGCAGCCTTCTGTTTTGTTAATAGAAATGGTTGGCACTCTCCCCATCACCTGCAAAACAAAATCTACTTAACATCAAATCTTAACATGCGAACAGAGATACTGTTAACAAAATCCTCATTGCCTTCTGGATCTAATTTTGGCCACTGGCAACTGATCTATGTGTCACCTGCCTGTGTGATGCTTTGATTTGATTTGTTGGACACTGAAATTCTTGGTGGTGGTTGGAAAGACCTATACACAGCAGCAAACTTTTGTTAACTGTGCTTGCTTTTATATAAAGCAAGCTTTTAATAGAAAGTTTGATGTCAGCACTTCTCTGATTCTCTCGAATTTCAGTGATACTTCTGTGCTGATATTTAGGTAGTGTTCACCTTGTTCATCAGTGAGAATTGGCTGAGAAGTCAAACGTGTCAACTTAAACCCAGTAAGGGTAAAGGAAAGACCCCCAGCATAAAGTAGTACTCAATGAGGGATTTGTAATACACTCTGAAGACTTCAAAGTTCTTGCAGCATACAACAGGGAAGGGTTTTAATCCCCTTCAGGCAAGCTACAGTTCTAAATAATTACTAAAATAAAATTAATTTAATCTCTAAAACTGTATGTCGCTTAAAGAGAAAGCACAAGATTTACTAGAGGTGAGGAAGGGAAATCTTTTCTTGTTTACAATTTTACAGATTGAAAGATTTCTTCATGGCTAAGTCTGACTCACTGCTTGTCAGTAAAAAATCCTGCTCCTGCCCTCTCTAGTAAGGATGACATCAAAACATCAGAGATTATCCTAAGCCAAAGAACAGTGACGGCATGTGACAGATGTACTTGTTAATGAGAGCATCTCCCATCACTTAATGAAACAATATTTTTCAACTTCAGTTCCTTAAATGCGGCAATAAACCAAGTGATCTGTCCTCTTGCATCTCACCCTTGCCCCGAAGCCTGAGCTACACAGTGGATCAATGCACTTTAAAGTTCCTTTTCTTAAATGGATTCTTTTGTAATGGAGAACAGAAGGAAGAGGTGTTTGAAAATTTTTGCAAACATCTGGCAAGAAAAAAGATAGCACTGAGATAAAGGAGAGACAAGCAATATGGCACTGAATAACTATAGCAAAATCTGTAAGATTAATTTACTGAAAACTGTTGCATTAACATGTCATGTATTTGGCCATTATGAACTCAGGTCTTCAAATTATGGAGAAAACTGAGGTGCTCAGCCCTTGGCATACACCAGCCCTGTGGGAGCTGCCTGATTGGAGCAGCACACACCCAGCCTATAACCAGACCCTGCTTTCTTAAGTGGATCCCCACTCTGCTCCAAGACATGCACAGAAGCCTTATGCAATATTCATAGAACGTGATTCATTTTGATTCTAAGAATTTTGATTCTTATGAAAGGTATTTCCACTTTATTTGAGTTTTAGCAAGCTGTGTTTTTGCTATTCATTACATAAGAATTTTTCAGCTTTCATGAATAGTTTAAGAGGTAATGATTAAAAATAATATAATTGTTTAAAAGCTCAAATAAGTGCCTGGGATCCTTAACTAACTGCCTCCTCTGCTGTAAAAAGACATGTAATGATCATGAATAAAACTGATTGTTACAGTTCAGAAGATAATTGCACAGTCCGTAGCCATGTAAGTCACTTGCACAAGGTGCAAAATATAAAAATCCCATCTTGCTCCTATTCCCTGTGGTGGCTCTGACCATTATTTCTGAGAGCAGGACTGCCTACAGTTAATGTCATACAGCAGGCACAGCCTCTGAAGCAAAAGACCTCAGTGGCAGTTTCATATAATAATTAACATTTCTTTTTCCTTAAAATAAAACATCCTGGAATCCCTTCTTGAGACCATATTGTGTGTGTCAGACACAACCCAGTATTAGAGCAGGTAGTCAGACCTCCTTGGAATGGGATCACTAAAATGCTGTAAATGTCAGGCAGGCTGTATATTTTGAGCAGGACAAGTGTCCCCAGTAGAGAGGGCAATGTATACATTTAAAATACTTGTATTTTCTTTTCACGAGAATCACAAGGAAGATGATCTCTGGTGAAGCTTTTTGAAGGCAAGTAAGTACATTACTCAGTTACATAAAGTGTCACATCACTGGCCAGGGAGGTTTTTTGAAATCCCAGCACCTACTTTTACTTTATAACACTTAGTTGTCCTTTGACAGTCTACTTGAACATTTCCATTGAGAGGATAAGAAAAGAAAAAAATCTTGTGCACTTAGAAATCAATTAGCTGACTGCTAGAATTTCTTCTTGTAAGCAGCAATGAACTTTCAAGTGCTGTGAGTTTCTTAGCATTTCAAGCAGATAAGGGACAGAAGTAACGGTTCTGGCAGTGTACAGATCTCTCAGCTTCACCAGAACCAGAGGTGCTGGGCTACGGGACATTTGTTCAGGGATAGTAAATAGTTTTCACAAGCATTTTCTAAAAACATCACCAGAATTTCGTGCATATATACTTGGATACTTCTTAACTTTTGTTTTACTCTGTGAGCTTTTAAAATCTCTTGTACCCGCATGCTGGGCTTTTTTCCCCCCCACACTTGCTCTAGGTCTGTCTTCATCTCTCAATTAGATATTTACCTGAATCTGAATATCCCTGGAGTTGATCACTTCCACAATTCCGACAACATTGTCAAACACAAGGCCAAACTTTTTACAGTTGTCTAAAATAAAAGCAATCATAGATAAGAAAGGCAAGACAAAGGCAAGACAAAAGCAAATACATGCACACCTGCTACATTAACTACGAAAATTCCCAGTCCTGCACTGCATAGCTGAGTGACCTCACTCTCCTGATCAATCATTAAAGCAGATGGAATGATTCAGATGCATTATTAATCACATAACTCAGTTTTTTCAGATTGTCACTTGAAGTCCAGCTGAGCTACCCACTCACCAATAGTAATTGAGTTGATTTTTCCTTTTATCTGAAGTGTAGATTTGTTACACTTAAAAATGTAGGCCACTTGCTTGAGTTCAGTGTTGTTAATGACCAGGTCATTCTTATCCTCTTGATATTCCTGTTTCAAAAGAAAGTTTATTTAATTGGTTGTCTTTAACTAACAGTCTTTAGCTAACAGTCAGACAGAGTTTAGTACAATTTATCCTCGAGTCATTGCATCTTCAGTTACAACAGAGCAATATCCTTCCTGTGGCTTAAAATCCTAATCTGCTTGGTGACCAGATATCTCACCTTACTGACCCTTAGATGACACTGTATCTTTTAGAGCTGCAGAGATGAAGACGTTCACACACACAGTGATAAAATCCATTGATTTTGCAGCAAAGATTGTATGCTTGCCACAGTTTAAAAAGGCACTCACAAAACTGCTGTTTGACTCCCATCTGACTCAGACTGAAGAACAGAGCAGATTTTCCTTTCCCAAGTGTTAAATAGTGTTAGATACAGCATATTGTGAACACATACAGGCATTACCATATACAATAAAGGAGTAATATGTGAAGAAACTTCCTTTAATTATGCTTAAAAGAACAATTACACTCAATGGATGCCCAGGAAAGGCGAGGGATCCACAAGGAAAGTTCCAAGTAGTAGAAGCATAAGGCAACGTAACACAGGCAAATGGAGACTGCACCTTATGCAAACTGGACTCCACTGTAATATACACTGACTGTGTATATAACCTTCTGCATGACTAAACTGCATATTCTTTCTGCTCTCTCTTAACCAACACAGTCACACCAATTTTCATTCGTAGATTCTTTGGTATATGCCTACGTAAATTAACACCCAAACTTGAAATAAATCTCCTTTTTCTATCTGTGGATTGGGCAAAAGGAAAACCCTCCTCTACTTTTAAGCACAAAAGACATACTTGCATGGAATGGGAAATGAAGAATAAATGTATAATTACATGGTTAGGGAAACTAGAGAGAGTGGTCTGTGATGATTGTTCTCTCATTCACAGGAATGGCCTGCAAAAAGGGATTTTAATTGGTGCTCTCTACTGGACTTGTTTCTGGAGCTTTGTCTGATTTTGCAAGGAATTGATATGCTGGTTCTAATATTCTCCAGGGAGATGAATTAATAAGTGATTCTCAGAGACAAATGAATTAACTTAAGATCCTACAGAACAGTAAAAGTTGAACTGTAGCAAATGTAGAGAAATGGAGGACTTAGCCCATTTTAGCTGCAGCTTCGTTTTGCTGCATGCTAATGACAGACAAGATGTTTCAGGGCTCCTCCTAGTTTGCAATGTGCAAGGTGCAGTTCAGAGGTGTGACTGGAACTCACCACTCTCCACTTCTTTCCCTCTAGCTCCAAAACAGGGGCGTGGTTCTGCTGTGGGGAATTCTTGGGAGAGGTAGGACTTGGAGTATGGCTTTTTGTTGGAGAACGAACAGGTGGACCTTGGGCACGTAGGCTGGGGTTCTTGTGAGTCTTCTGGTCATCGGAGACATGCCGAAGCCCTAAAAAAGCAAAGAAAGGGTGCTTGTGAAAGAGAGTCTATTTTCCAACCCTGAAAGTGCTCATATTGCAGTATGAGAACTTTGTTTGTAGTTGTGTTATGTTATTCTCTGAAATCACTTGATAAAATCTTCCTCAAGGTTTACCTGGGCAACAACCTAAAGTGTAACTGCTGACACACTTTGAGCAGATCACAAATAACCTCTTCTGTTGTGGATGGGCTCTTAGTATCTTCAACAGAAAACCCCACAATGTCTTCTACGTCCCTCTCTGTCTGTAACAAGCTCTGAGAGCTTGTTGTATCATGTTTTTCTATCCATAAAATAGAGTTTCTTTTTCTAACTTGTGACAGTATTTGACCCAGCCCTGCAGCATTAAATGCAAACATATAAATCATATGTATTTAAATTCACAGACATACAGTTAAATTACGACTGTCCAATATTAATACAAAAAGCTTTATTTCACCTGACTTGCAAGACATTTTGACACTCTGGTTTGACACTGAGGTTTGTGCACTCACTGTGAGTCAGAAAGAGGGATAAAACTACATTGCAATTGCAACTTACGAGGTTGACTGGGGGCTGAAGATACCAAGCTCGGCTGCCTTAAAATTAAAAGGGTACCTCTAAATGGTGTACGTGTTAGGTATACTGAACTTATTTGAGCGCTGTGGCTTCTAAAGGAAGTTTTGGCATGCATCCTTCTCCATTGGATCATTGCAAGCCTCAGGAGGACCTGAGCTGCTGGAACGTAACTTAAAAATGCTGTGAGAGCTGGGACAATACGTGTGGCAGCTCTCGATGCGGTTTGACTGCTGGCTGGCCATTCGGTTTCTCTTCTCCTGACCTTTGGTGATGGCCTCTCCCTGGTTCAGCTGTGCGAAGAGGGCTGAGCGCGATGCAGTTCCTTCGTCCTGCGCCGTTTCCGTATCCAAGACGGGCGGCGGGCCCGGCGGCGGCGGCGGCGGCGGGGAAAGGCAGGAGCCGCTGGTGAGAACAGATCTCATGGACATGGGCGAGGCCACGGGACCCTGCGTGAGACACAGGGAAACCGGTTTACCTGCAGGGCTTCAAGGAACACGGCATCACAACATCCTGGATGCTGCGAGTTCAGGTGACTCTAGAAAGCCGCGGGCTCAGGAGAGTTTCTGGCTCCATAATCGAATGTAATCTTACGAATCCTTCCCTGCACCTGAGTGAGCACAGTTAGAAAGACTGACAGCCCAGACTCTACCCTTACTGCAGAACTACTCCACCTAAAATATTTGTCTCAAACTCTTGCAAGGGCTGATGTTGAAAATCTTTAACAGTAACTATTCCATAATTTATTCCAGTGTTTACTTACATAAAAAGGAAAATCTCTCTCTCCCTTTTTTGGTTTTTTTTTTTTTTTTTGGTAGCTAAACAAAATATTTTGGTACAACACAAATAACTGAGAGGGTCATAAACTGTCACTCATATGTAGGGAACATGATAAATTATATGCAAGATGTAAAATGCTATTCTTTGAACTGCTCAAGTTATCTGTAAACATTCAAATACCACAGAATGGTATTTGGTTATAACACTATGATGATTCAAGTCTCTTGATTCTGAAATTTAATTTTTGAGTTTTTAGTTCAATTTCTTATATTTTTTCCTTTTTTCCTTTTCCCTTAGTATTTTTCCTTTTTTTTTTCAGTTGCAGGAGATCACAGCATACAAGTTATGAGTGAGGGGGACCTTGGCAAAGTAAGTAACACTTTCTTTCCATTTGCTTAATCAAAAGTGCATATTTTTGTCTGAATTACAATGCTTACATAGAACATTATCAAAAAGACAGAAAATACTAATAATTATCTGACTACAATTTTATAAGAATGCCCTAACACCCTAATAATAGATGTTAGAGAGAATCTGAGAGTCATTTTTACTATCCTGCCACTGAGTGTCACTCTACTCCTACCTCTCTGCAGCACAGAAGGAACTTTTAAAAGAACTATTGAGAAAATTAGATTGGTTCTGATGAGTTCAGCTAGCTACAGAGATACTGTGCATTGCAGCAGCAAATATTAAGAGGTGGGCTGATACAATGGAAAAATTACAGCGACTTATGGCATCACAGCTCCTCTAACTGGCTACCTTTGTTAAGAGGTACACGTTGTTAGTGTGCTCGGGTATTCCATCCTGGAAACAGATATTGCTTAGCTGGCCTCTGAGGATACTTTTAACCATTTATGGAACTACTCTTTCTGCTGTCCACTAAACTGAAACGGCAAAGGTTTCATCTGGTTCATGCATCTCACAGGAGTGAAAACTACGGCTATTTTTTAAAAAGCAAAACTTGTTCTGGCCTGTAATCCCAAACTGGTAACAGGAAAAAGGCTGAGGCCCACATGCTCCTTTTTTACTAACTCTTCAGATAGATTTTAAAAGCAAAATACAAGTCCAGGATCTCCTAAGGGAATAAACTCTCTTCTTGTTACTAAATCTTTTTGATCAAATGTAAACAAATGAAAAGATTCTCCTTTTGGAACCAATTATCATTTATTGTCAAGATATACTGGGACTAAAGTCGACTGCTTTTAGAGACATTCCACTGTTGCACGGATACATTTAACTCAGAGCTTCTGCTTATGTACTTCCACATTATAGGTCAGTGTTTTAGGCTGGGGACAACTTCTTCACTGAGCCCTCAATTTATAGTGCCTGTTCCCTGCCTCTGCTAATGGCAGTGAAGTTACCTGCAGCAGAGTCAGAAGAACTGTGAATTATTGTAATTTTAAAAAAAGGAAAAAAGAATGTAAGTGGATTTAGTGGTACAATCAGTTATTGCTGCCTGAGGTGCAATACAGATCTTCCCCTTCTGTTGCTTGCAACCATAGCAACTGAATCCACTATGCCCTGGTTATCCAGAATTATGAACATTGCATTTGCAGGGCTTTTTAAAACACTCAGATACTCAGAAATGGCACTCACCATTCACAGCGTGAACATGAGTTATGAATTATGTATGCTTTGTGAAAGGCAATTAATAGCAGTAGTGGTGGTGGCTATTAACTTTTAGTCTGAGATGAAAATCCACTTGCCAAATTCCAGACTGATATCTGATTTCTCAAAAATACCTATTGCTTCTACCTGCCTATCAATACAGCGCTGTGATTTTCCAGAAACGTGTGTAAGACTCACACGTCCATTTAGAATTAACACCGTGTAAATTGTGCAAAGGCTGCAAAGATGCATCAGAGAAAAAAAATTCTGGAAGCTATCCGGGTATTCTGCATATAACACAGAGTGGTGGGTCACTGGCAGTGTCTTTGCTTCGAGTGTCAAACTCAAGGCCATCACAAATCAATGCAGGACACTCCGGGCTAAAATAATGGTGCTGAGTAGTGCATCAAAGGCAGTTTCCCAAATGGCAACTAAAGTATGAGAATATCCACGTAATGAGATGGAAGTAAAACTCAGAGGGGTTTATCAGTGGAAGTGGGTCATCTCTCTCCCAGAACTCTGAACAAACTACTTTGTCAAAGCACAGATAAAAGGAAGGATTTTAAACACATCAGTTAAGTTTGGACATGGTTTTGTATGACTGGAGATTGTTGTCATATTCATTTTCAAGAAACAGAAGATATAGGAAAGGATCTAAGGGAATCTAGGAGCATTTTTCCTTTCAGAGCAGTACTGATGGAAAAACAAGTCTACTCAAAAACATCAATTCTTGATCTGAGCAACTAAGACATTCTAGTCCTTTAAGTGGGTTTTGAAAGTAAGAAAAAAATGTATTCATTGCACTCATGCTGCCCATCCACCTCTTCTTTTCTTTACGAGCCTGGTCCTCCCACCAAAGTCAGTGTTTATCTCCACTGAGCCAAACAGATTTTGAATTAGATGTAAATAAGAACATAGAAGCTGTCACAAGGTAAAGATACCCTGTCACCCTTCTCACTTTTCCTCTTAATTTTTGCAGTCACAGAAATAAAAGACAGACTGAGCCCTGCTTGCTAACTTTTCTCCTGCATGGGAAATCATGTCTAGTTAAAGACCTGAGTTACAGCTACACAGGCTAACTGATATTGTAGCATGCTATTTTCAACATCTAAGGCCATTCTGGAAACGGTGAACAATTTCAATCATAAATTAGGCCAGACAAAATTGAAGGACAAATCACAGGAAAAAAAAAAAAAAAAAGGTCTGAAAAGTATAGGGTTTAACTGCTCCACTGCAGATCTCCCATCTTACAGCATGGACTCCTCCCGTAGGACATCCCCCATTGAAATAAAAAGGCATGGAAAAGACAGGCAAGTCTCACTAATGAGAGGGTGCAGAGACCTGCTGGGAAGAAGGGTAAAGTCTAACCCTGGCTACTTCTTTTCTTTGCCATTTTGATGTATCTAACTGAAATCAAACAAACATTCAAATGAGGTGAAATTCTTTTGTGGGAGAGTGGCTCGGGGAAACTCTCAAAAGGGGCAGAAAGTGCAAAAGTGAACTGGAAATGCAAAATATGCGTATCGCTTCTTGCAATCCCTGCATGCCAGGAAGATGGGACCTGTGCTGCACTCAGACACATGATGCAAAGGGCAACTTAAAAATCAGCTAAGTAAAGCAGTTCCAGGAACTTTTTCTTTAAAAATTCCTTTTGACATTTATTAGTAAATGAACCTCCAAGTTACGAACCAGCGATTACTTTGCTTTCCTTACTTACTCTTCTAAGACAACTTACACCCTCAGGCTCTAGAATATTTCTGAACCAGGCTCTTAAAACTGTTCTGGTATCTGGTAATGCTTGTGTATAGTCCTATCAAATTTCAACAAGAGTGCCCCTCACAAAGTCCATTCATTTCTGTTCTGTATAGGGCGGTGTTTGTGAGAGCTGCCGGGAATAAAATAGCATGTTACATGCCCACAAAAGTTCATCTATCCTAAAGCAGCAGGTGCTTAGCAGCTTTGCTATTTGCAAACAACTCTTCAGATTAACTTCACGCAGATGTTAACAACAGTGTGTCTTTACACAAAAAGTATTAGGAGACATTTGGACCAGTAAAGGCGGTTGTTTGCAAGCTGCCTTTCTTCCTCTTTTATTTCAGCTGCTTGCTTTGGCAACAGCTGCTGTTCTCAGCGCTGTGGTGCCTGTAGACACCATGTCAAGTTATCCTGATAGCCAACTGCTCCCATTAACATGTTTGTGTGGTCATTTTTCCATCACTTACAAATATGCCCCTAGTGAGAATTATCAGGGGAACAGATAGTGTCGTCCTTACTTCGTGAAAACGTAACACAAAGGTAAGCTATAACTTTTAACCTGGTAGCTGCTCATCATAGTGAACTTGATGTATTTTGAACTGTGGTCCTGGAGCTTTTTGAAATGGAGGAAAACGTAATTCTCTGAACAAGGTCCTATCAGGAACAGGAGATGCAGTTCCTGTGACCAAGTACTAAGAGCTCTGTAGGGGATAAAACATTCCAGAAATTTCCTCTCAGGGAAAAAAATTGTCTTCAACTTCCAACCACGCTCTAAAGGGGGTGACAGGAATGGGTCAGGATTTGCTCCCTGCTGGACAGCCCCATGCCACCTGCAGAGAGGCCCGAGGGCCTCCCATTGACTGTGGCAGAGAAGCTTCCTTTAGTGACAGTGTCTGATGCTGCTGGCAGCGCTGGGTCTGATAAATGTCACCGTGCAGGGCTTTGCAGGATTGCGCTACAGCCTCGAAGAGTGTTACATCTCTACCTTCATCTTGTACAACTGGCAGAAGGGTGAGGTACACTTCTTTTTCTCACCTAACTGGCTCGCTGGAAGAAAGAAATGATTGTTATGTTGAGATAGCTGCTGGTTGAAATTGTCATGTAATTCCCTTGAAGTTACAGCAGAGCTGAGTGAAGCCCTTTGCTTTTGAGAAGCTGGGCCTTGTTAAACACATTTCTCCTAAAGGCTTCCTCTTCCCCCAGAGCACAGGGCAAAGGCAATCTTGTTAGAGAAATAAAAAGCAGTTCATATATAACACAAGTGCTCCGGTGTCATACTGTCACTAATTTTTGGTGGCCATATGCAGCTTGACATGACTTCAGGTCTGAACCCAACTACTAAGAGACAGTAAGAATTTCTTTTCATGTCTTATCGCAGATGTTACTATTTCCTGAGCTATTCTCGCTGAACAGCTCCCTGGGTTAGCCTTCCTTGTCACTGTTTCTATATTTGTAGCAGTGCAGCAGCAAGGAGCCCCAGTCAGAGGCTCCTATCTCTGGGGGTATGAGGGGCTTATGTGCCAGACCCTGTACAAACAGCCGCAACGTTCCTCTGTGTTTATCCAGCTCCCGGCTGACACAGGGCAGCACGGAAACTGGGGAACAAAGTTCTTGTGCTGGGAACCTGCTGTGGGGCGTCTGAACAGGGCATTTCCAGTAGCTGCAATGGTTGATTCTACTCTGAGCCAGAAGATTACAAGCCTCTATATAATGCATATAAATACATTATATATGCACATGTATGATATATATTTCGTTAGTCATTCCTATCAAGAGATAAGTATCTATTTGCAGCTGAAGCAACAGGTGGCTTAGAGAGAGAGGTCATGAAATCCCTCCCTTAATTTATTGAAAAGCCTTCTTTTCATGGCAGCAGACAAACAGGAATCCTAATGGGGAATGCATTCTTATTTAAAAAAAAAAAATGGATGGATGTCCCTGTTTTCTCCCCCTTTATAGTAATCCTAGTTTCACACCTAAAATGATTACAGCATCCTGCATTGTTCTTTCCATACATATCCACAGCCAAAGACAAGAATTGTGAAGCTCAAAATATCACATATCAACCTCTGGGAACAGGTGGTCTGTGACTCAGGAGCACAGAGCTCTTGTTAAGGTGTTTTTTTGTGTAAAAGTAGCTTAGCACAACAGTTCTATTACCTACCCTATTTAAGCCACCTGTCTGCAAGGAGTTATGCTGCCCAGAGAGCTGCAATTTACTGGATGAAACAGCTGACTTACAGGGCCTGTAATCTTTGTCAGTTAAAACACAAAACAACAAAAAAACCAGGCCGGGTTCTTTTCTGGTTACTGAGTCTCAGCAGAATGATTTACCTCTAGAGCTTTCAAGCTTTGCAGCCCCCTGTAATATACTTTTGCTATTCATCACTTGTTCAGGATTTAAAATGATGCTTACATCTTCAGAGTTACCCAACCAGAAATGTTTTATACAGCCATGGTCTTCTAAATCATTTGAGAACTGTATGGTACTGTAATTGCCAACAACTGTTCCAACAGGCAGATTCAACAATCTTTTACTTATAGAAAAATTTGGTTATAAAGAAGACCAATCCATTTAGCAAGATAGTAAATTTTTAATAGATGTACCTTTCCTTTTTCTAAAAATACCAAAATACTTTGAATTTTGAAATTACCAAAAATTTCAATTTTGTATTTCCTTTCAATTTTCAATTTTGAAAGTACAAAAGAATGTCAATTTTGTATTTACTTTCCATTTTCCACTGGAACTAAGCTACAATGCCTTGCCCAGGTTTTCCCTTAACATGTCTGAATGATATACAATAAAGACAAATATTTTCAGCCAGTGTTGGAATAAGAGAGCAAAAAATACTTTCTTTCAAATTGACAGGAATGTGATTGAGGCAGTCTCCACCAAGGAGGCAACGACTATTGTAGAGGTGCCAGGATAGCCAGTTTTTAAAATGATCCTGTACCAAAAACCAGAACACTACCTCTTTTCTGAGAAAGAAACACTTGCAACTAAAGAATACAAGTGGTTTTTTTCAACAAAAAATATAAGGGAGTAGGGAATAGGGAAGGGTAGAGAAAGGAATGGAAGGTATATAGAAAAGAAGAGAAAAGGCTATCACTGAGAAAAACTGAGCACTGTGGAAAGGTCTACATCTTATCCAAGATACAGGAATTTAAACTGGTATATCTATGCTGCCCTTACTTCTATCTGAACAAGGCCTCTGGGACTGCAGTCGTCGTGGCTGTGGCTGGAATTTGGCACTACAGTTTTGACCTTTAGCTTTAGTGAAGTGGCTCAGACGATGGCTGCTTGATAAGTAGGTCAAACTAAACACAGAACAGAAGAGATACTGCACAGATAATAGGAGGCTTTTGCCTGCAGAAATTGGTCTTTTGCAGCTTGTTCCCCTCAGTATGTACAGAGACGATGTATCACAGGAAAATGTTTTGATAGAACAGGAGAGAGGCAGGGCCATTTTATAAGAAAATATCTGGAGGTAATTATTTTAGACTAGAATAAAATGCCCAAGTCTGCACGGAGACTAGGATAATTGCACTCAACAAGGCTAATGTAGGAATTATGATGGTACTTCTCGGTGTGGAGCTTATGGAGATTTTCAGCTTTTAAAGAATGTTTTTAGAGTACTATCTAAGGAGTAATAAATGTTTTTTAAAATGCTATTTCAGGAAAAAAAAAACCCTCGAAGATACTGGCTTCAATGGAAACGGGATTTAAATAAATCTCAACTGCTTTTAAAGATGTGCAGACATCATCCTAAGTTGTTTTGATTTGTAAAGGGGGAGTGGATTTTATTCATCACTTGAGAGAAGTTTTGTATTAGAAACTAAATACTGTAATGAAATTCACTGCTAGTTTCTAAGTATTTACTGTTTGTAAATAAACCTGCTGGTAAAATCTATCCTAAATTACTGTTGTATACAAAGGACAAAAAGTTAAGTACAGATCTACCTGCAGCTGAAACACCCAAGAGAATTATCTTTGAGCAAGATTTGTGTCTTAGCACTTACTTGATATATGCAAAACTACAGCAGTCTCTTATTATTACTGGCTGTTTTCTTGTTGCAAGGTTAACCTGCAGAAATAGGAGCAGAAGTTTCACTTCCCCCAGATTATTCATGCAGGCCTTGTAGCAAACAAACTTTTCATTCGGTATTCTTGTGAGCTTATATTACAGCTGTTCATTTATTTGCATCACCAAAAAGAAGTGGAGGGTAGAAGGAGGCATGCTTCAACAGAATCCCTTCTTNAAGGGAAAAAAGGAACTTGCTCTTTATCAGCAAAAACTGAAAAAGGACACATCACTATTACAGCTGTGGATTGCTTGTTAAAGGACAGAAAGCTGTAGCAAGCAAAAATGACAAATACTGCACAGGTAAAATGCTACCCTGGGCACTTAAAATATATTCTTAGAACAACAGCTTTTTGCAAAGGCTCACTGGAATCTAAGAATATAATATTTGGTAGCAAATTAAAACCAATCTCCATTAGGCTGATAGCTGCTATTGGCCCCATTGTCAAGATGGCTGGATTGAGATCTAGTGAGTACTCTGAATGGTCACTCAGCACAGAGTGTAGGAGGCAGAAGGGCACTCTGCATCCAGGATAATGAACTACAAAATTACACTTTTTAAGGAAATACTGTACATCCATCTGACTTGCACTGACAAGCACACATTCTCTGACATATGCA
This sequence comes from Regulus satrapa, assembly GCA_013396955.1. Classification (NCBI taxonomy): domain Eukaryota; kingdom Metazoa; phylum Chordata; class Aves; order Passeriformes; family Regulidae; genus Regulus; species Regulus satrapa. Next base: position 463,639 of record VWZN01017017.1, read on the forward strand.
CAATTAATCAATGAAAATCACAATTTAAGGTTATGTTGAAAAGACATGGAACTTTTTACTCTCTGGGACTCTCTGGGCTATGTTTACTCCCGCTCACAAACATACAATAGATAGATACTTTTGTTCTGTGAGCACAGTACCATCAAATATCCTAACCATATCAATCATGCCAATTTACATAGTCCACTCAAATTTTATACCACCACTCCACATGAAGAGCAAAAGAGGTTCAGATGCACAAAAGTCTAAAGGTCTTTAGCTACTTAAGCTATTTCCTTCTAAACGTGTTCTTAAATACATTATATTCTTCACTATTTCCTTGTCTTTCTCCTCACACAGTCCTGCATATTTCAAAAGGGTGCCCTTAAGAAGCAAAATATTGTCACACATCTTGGGAGAACCAAAGTAAGACAGAAAACTCTGTTAGAGCCAAAAATACATGAACATCTGTTTTCATCACAAACTTTTTATAAAGCAGATAGAGATAACTGTTATTAGTCAGAAGTGACTGCTTGGACATTATTTCAACCCTTTGCACCTGTTTTTGTGTCTGTCTTCTAATTTATTAATAATGTCTTTATATTTTCTCTGAAGTGTCTGCCTGTGTGCCTGCTGCCAGAGGCAGGAACACTTTCCTGAATGCACTAGTGATCTGTTCCAAGGCTGGCTGCAGCTGCCCTGTGCTGCTTGATGGAAGGGTATGGGTGCTGGAAACGGCTCAGCTTCAGGACATTGCATGGAGATAAATGTGCACACCACAGTATACAGCACCCATAGCTTGGGGGCCAAACACCAACTCAAAAATCCTGTCCCTTCCTTTGGAAACCCAAGCATAGGAAACCCTCTGACTTAGGCTTTTGCTCCTGGGGTTTTGCTGGAGTTCAAGCAATGAGAATACAGCTGGGAGAGAAGCAGTTAATATTATTCCTGACTCTTCATTCTCATTAGAAATATCCCAGTGTACTACTTAAGAGCATTTTATAGAAACTTCATGCATTGCTTTGTTGACTTCTGCAGATATAAAGGGTAAATTATTGGTATAATACACTTTTAAATCTGTACTTTTATGCCCCAAGACATTTCTCTCTTTCCCTCTCCTCTCCTATTACAAGGTATAATAAAATACCTTTTTTACACCAATGTCTACCTTTCATAAATATTCCACTTTGTTAACACCTTGCCAAACTACTGCTTTTTCCTCCTTTCCTTTTATGCATGTAAGTGGAAGCTGCTGTGTGCAATGATTAACAACTGTGTCTGGAATATATCTACAGCTTTTATATATATCATATTTCTGTCTAGACCCTGATTCTGCAGACCTTTATGCTTAACTTCACACAATGTGAATCTGTGACTTTCATTCTCACTTTAAAATGTATAACAAAAATGAAATTATCACTTGAGCAATTCATTGCTTTCCAGAATGTTTTTGTTACCAAGCTTCATAGAAATATTTAAATAACATTTAAGCTATTTAAACAACCTGCTAACTTACTGGATTCTAATTTTCTTACACTCACATTTAGTAGTAAAGCTTAAAATAATATATACATCCATAAAAATGAGTCTGCAATTTAATCTTTCAAACTCATATCACATAAAGGATAATTTAAATGAGCCATATTTCCAAGACAACTTCCAGATATGAGTGATATCCAAAGTGAAGTGAAATCAGTACTTCAGATGCAGTGATGGGCTCATCACTTATGATGGAATGAACACTGTTGGCAGGAAACTATGCTTAATATAAATAAACAAGTCACACCCAGATTTCAGCAATTTCTTGGACAGCTGAAGACAGAGAAGTATAAAGACACGATGGCTGAGGTAGCAATCAAGCATCACCTTCAACAGCTACCCTTCTGAGTGAGACTACCAGTACTCACCAGCACTGAGAGCTACTCCTGTTTGATCAGATGGCTGTAACAAACCTTATAACTCTATTTCCATACTTGTGAAGTTCTATTAGGGATTATTCTTTTTCTGTATTAACAGAACAAATTTTGTCCCAGATTCTCAGGCTAATTCTGCTAATGGGGTACTACAATTCCCTTTCCCTATGTAATAATTAAAAATCATTAGGTCTTCTCACGTTCACTGATCACAACAGAATAGGATTCACCAAGTGTGAAATTTTGTGCTAAATAAAGGAATCATGTTTAATATTTAAAATTTTTACTATAGAAACCTACAAACTAGCCAATAATTACAGTCTTCTAACTGATCGTGTTCAAACGTTTTTGCATTGCTTCAGACTAAGATGTACATGCAGATCATGGTTCTTTCCTGTGCTTGATCTCGCACTCAAACACTTGAGAACTGAAAGGCTTTGTACAGTGTCTCATGAAGAGTACGAAGAGAAAGCTGCAGTCTGTTGCTGAGCACAAGTAACCTACATTCTCTTACATGGTTATAACCTCCACAGAGGGAGAGAGAAAGCAACTTTTCCAGGTACTATTGAATCAGAGAAAGATTTGGATTGGAAGGGACCTTGAAGATCATCCAGTTCCAATCCCCTGCCATGGGCAGAGAAACCTTTCAAAGACCAGGTTGATGAGAGTCCCACCCAACCTGGCCTTGAACACTTCCAGGGATGGGGCATCCACAGCTTCTCTGGGCAACCTGCTCCATTGTCTCATTGTCCTCACAGTAAAGAATTCCTTCTTTATATTGTCTTTCAATTTAGAACTATTGCCCCCTGTCCTGTCTTGGTAATTACAAGCCTTGGTAATGTCTTCCTCAGTCTTTCTGACAAGCTCACTTCCTATATTGCAAGGTTGCAAAAAGGCCTCTATGGAGCCTTCTCTTCTCCAGGCTGAAAACATCCCAGCTCTTTCATCAGCCTGTCTTCACAGGAAAGGTGTTCCAGCTCTTATTCCATGTCAATCTACACTTCAGAGAATCACAGAGTGGTTTGGATTGGGAGGCCATTAATCTGAAAGTTCTACTTCATTTCCCTATGTTCCCAAGTTCTCAAAACTGTTTGTTTTGAGAACTAAATGGTGGCCTGTATTAGTACTCTGAATAGTCATTCAGTTAAAAGTAATTATCTTTGTGTACACCAAAGAAATTATACATTTGCTGTGAAAGACTGTGCAAGGTAGGTATAGGAGATGGTATCAGTAAAGAGCAGGCTGATTACATTTTAAATATATTTCAGCTGTTTTCTTAATCTGATAATAACCATGAGCATATTATTAAAGTAAAACAGAACACTGTATTAATGTAGACAGTGGACATAAACTCTGACATTTATACCCAACATAAAATTAATTGTTCATGTTTATACCTCTCTTAGAGAAAAATATTCATCATTGCTATCATCTCAGATGTAACACAGAGAAGCAGGTTATATAAGGAGCATAAATAATTAGCTATGCAGTCATATTTATTCTCTCTGTTTCCAGAAGTTATTTCTGTATGTCTAATATAATAGTTTTATAAAGCTAGCCATCTACAAAGTTATGTATCCCTTGTCTTTGTCTTTCCTGTTATTAAATCTCTCTCTTTGTTCAGATTCTTCCCACCATCCTTCTCCTTTCCATGACATGTTCCCTTAGTTTTCCTTTGGTCTGACATGTCCTTCAATTTTTTGCATTTTGTCTTGCTCCTGCCTTCTAAAGGCATGGAGAACTGTGTCTGCTCTCTTTACCATATGCACCTGAGGATTATGGCTATAATAATTCCAAGCAATTATCTTCTCTTCCTCCAAACTTGTACCACAATGGCCTGAACGTTTCCACCTGTATTTCAAACATTTATTGGCTTGGTTAGGCAATCCATGCACCATGACTTCTGTTCCTGGCCTAGATATTTATTTTTCCTGAGCTAATGACAAGCATTAAAAGACTAACTGGTTACTGGCTTTTTATGGTTCTTCTTGAAGGAAGAAAAAGTACTTACAGTTTTACTCCAGGTGAGCCCTGTGGTGTGATGCTCTTTGATATAAGCTTGAAGCTCAGACCAGATGTTCAGATATGATTTCACCCAATCAACATGGCGTGTGTCACTGTAAAAACAGAGGCAATATTTATGCGTGAATGTGAACTTAAAAACAGAGACCGGCGCTGCTCTTGCTTAAAGCAGGTAAAACCCAATGTCTGCCTCAAAGCTGTGGCCAAACCAGTTAGCAGACAGCCAACCAGCCCAGTGCTGCAAAGACTCAAGCTACTACACTGGAAAGTCTCTAGATCCTTCTAGAGGACAAACAAGGGCAAAGGATGCCTCTAGCAGAGAGTGCTTCCTGCTAGAAGTGTGTGTCACCATTCTTCTCACGCTCAAAGTCAACTGAAAATGCACTGAAGGCACACTGAGTTGTGCAGCAGGTACCCAGACTCAGTTTCAAGGTGCTGAACTTTGGAAAATTAAATATCTACGGATTCGGTAAGATATTCTGGCTTCAACGTGGCCAGGGCAATACTGGGTCGTGTTACAGTCATCAGACTAAAATATTTATACACCAAGAATTTTTAAAGTACAAGTCACAAGTTGGCTTTAGAATTGTTATTGTTAGTCCTCCAATGGGACTATAAATGAAACCAGGAAATATGTAGAGAGAAACTGCTTGTAATATGAAGTCCATTGTCATAACAAATTATTAGTGAATAGTGATGGCTTACAAGGATTTGTGTGTCTACCTTCTATTTATTTCCTTAGGAATTTGATCTTTAATAACGCAGAGGACCTGGGTCAAAAGGTTTAATCCAAGGCCTACTGAATTCAAGGGAGAGCCTTCCATACTTTGGAAGACACTGTGGCCTGATTCAGTGAAAAACAGGAAAAAAAATCCTCATTAAAGGAAGAATTAAATATCTAAGTAATGTACTATATTTATACCATTACATGAGACATTTTTTTCTCCAGTGTAAGTACTGATGCTATGTTGTAAAGATCATCAGTTATCCTAGCATCAGTTACTACCTTCAGTAGGTAAACTCAGGCTTTAGGAATAATATATAATATATATAAAATAATATACTATGTATAGCATATAATATATATTTATACATATGCAAGAAATATAAATACTTGTGAAAGGTTTTAATATTTAAAGTTTTCCTCACTAAAGAGGAAATAATTCCGTAGCAAATACCATTCTTCACTGGGATATAAAAATGAAGAGCCAAAATCTGGCCTTCAAAAGCACCAAGTCAACAGGATTTATACATGACTTTTCAAAGAGGGCATAAAAAGGACCTGAATTTTTTTCTCTTTCTCCATCGGTTCACAGATATCCTTCATGGAACTGGTTTTTTGTGAACTCCTTGTGCTCTTTAAGAGCAGTGAAGTCGTACAGAGAAAAATTGAATTAGGAGCTATGGAATTTGAAGTCATATATACATATATATATACACCACCTAAATAGACATTTTCAAGCTAAGAGCAAGAACAGCAATAGTATGAGAGCACAAATGAGAGGAGGATGCACAGCAGCCAGCTAGCCATAAGTCACTATGTAAATGGGCATTTGCATACAAGCTCATGATGCTGGAATGCCAGAAAAATTAAAAATAATCTTAAAAAATGTAGAAAGTGAAAACAAGCACTGCTAATGCCGCTGCCATTCTCACTGCAGCATGCTGCGGGTCAGAGGTGAGGAGGGGAAACTATACTACTGCAAAAAGGTTTTATCAAATGCTTTTTAGTTTACAAAATACTTTCCATGATAGCACTTGTGAGCCTTACTGGTATGGTTAATGCTCTGCTCTCTGGCTAGTGGATACTGGAGCTTGGCAACATACCTGTTCTTGTAGTCCTTTAATACCCTGTTAGTATAAAAGGTAGCAGCATCATTCATCTCCTTGACATAAGGGCCTGGTTTAGGAGACTAGGACCATCACCCCATGGTAGCAGGAAACAACAGAAGGAGAAAGGAAGTAAAACATTAGTCAGACACCTCTCCTGACATACTGGGTTTATTACCTTCTTGGGTGTAGCAGACTGAAGAACTACACAGATGAGACTGCAGAGTTCCACAAGATTTGGAACTATCCTGGGCTGCACCATCCAGAAGCCACTATAAACAGCATTCCCAACCATCCCGTGTGTCACTCACCACTGCTATCCACCCAAGGGCAGGGATGCTCTCACTGACAGCTGAGAGGTGGTTGAACATTTCACTTCCTCTGTTCCTTTCTCTGAAGTTCTGGATTTCCTGAATCTTCTCTGATATTGGCTTGAGAAGCATTGCCACCTCATTCTGAAACAAGAGGGAGAGGAGAGGAGAGGAGAGGAGAGGAGAGGAGAGGAGAGGGGTAAAGGAACACTGCTGTTAACACTGGGTGGTCCAAAAGCACCATGTGGTTTAATATTGTCCTTCTTGCCTACTGATTTAACATCTATAAAGAAAGGTCATAATAAATTTTTACATTACAGTAACAATTTAATTGCCCTTCTATAGTTGCAGGGATAACATGCACAGACGTTTAGTATTAGTAATGTGTTGTAGCAAAAACTGTTCTCAGCATTGGCAACATTTTCACATGCTGCCCTGATTAAGACCCATCTTGATGCCATAGCTCAGAGTTAGCAGAATGATTGTGATTTTCATCTGATATCCCTGAAACTTCTTCAGATGCTTGAGTTTTTAATGTTAATAACCAAGTTGTTCTTCCCAAGAAACACAAAATACTTGTGATTGCCTGTTATCATCTGGCAACAAGACTGAGAAAGTAATACACTGCAGGCAAGATAAATTTAACTTTCCCTTATTGGTACATTTTAATGTTTCGGCTGCAAGTAATGTGGGAGATTTTATGGGAAATATACTGCCTGCAAGCCATGGTTTGGGGAAGTTCTCCTGGGTTAATCAGAACATAATGGTATCCATGGGAATGATTGCTGAGTGGAAGGAATAGTGTCTGGAGGGAAGAAAAAAGCAAAATGAATGCAAAAGGTATCCAAGCTCTTTCCTGTGCAAAGTGAATGCTAATCACACTGGTCCAATGTCTCAGAAAAACTAATTGAGAGCACTAATTCACTGGGAAAAAGTCTTCCATTCTCGAAACAGCAGACTGAGGGACATAGAGTCATCAGTTTACAAGCAAAGCTACTGCTGTACCTTGCAACCCTATAATAATATTGCAAAAGTATGCTCACTGGAGCCACACAGTGTCCCACCAAAGACAGTGCACCATTTTGATTCTCCCTGGCACTTCACTTGGAAATCACTCAGGATGTAGCAGAGCTCTGCATTTTTTCTCACCTTTTCCAGGACTATTTGTGATGTGCTTGTTGGAGGCAACTAACCTTCATTGTCTTGAGGATTAATGCTGCCATGACACACAAAAGATGATGGGCACACATGTCCTGCTTAATCTGTCATTTTAAGGTCTTTCCCCCTTCCAGAAGACCTCAGCATTAGAGAGTTTTATGTCACCTTAGAATAAGCATGTTTGCTATGGGACAACACAGGTCAAAGACACTTCAAAAACATGTCAAAAAGAGGTCGTGCATTTTGAAAAGTATTTTGATCCACCTACAGAGCCTCGGTGTTTTAGTGGTAGAGTAATTTTGAGAAAGGCCTATGAATCTGAAATACACGGGGATATGTGATCTTCTCCTACAACAAAATTGATTGGGAGAAAACAAATATTTACAGTATTAGTGGGAAATAGAAAGATTTTTCGTTGATGACTTAATGACCAGCACAAGTCATTAAGTCTGAAAAAGCCCTGAAACCTCGATGATTTCTAGTTCTTAAAATATTACTTTGTTGCCATAACATGATAAAGTCTGCAGAAATTCTCCTTTCTAATTTTTGCTTGTTTACAACATGCTGCAGCTGGTTGGGTATTTTCTTATTTTTCAGGGAAATCTTTCAAGTATGACAGTAGTTAACAAAACTGAAATTTAAGAAAGTGCTTGTTCTGCTTTGATATTATGCCAATTTTCCTCCCATAAAGTCTGAGGGATATTTACAGTCCTTAGCTTACTGTGAATCTTCATGGCCCAGTTCCAGACAAAGAGAATATCAGGGCTAAAAATACAGCTCCACAGATGCCTGGTGTATCTAGACAGCACTGGGAGGCAGCACATTTCTGTGGATAGTGCACAGAAGTGGGAGTCCTTAAATGGGGGTTCTCTTTGCAGCTCTCCCACCAAATTGTCATCAGGTTTCAGGAAAGCTGGGTTAGCTTTCTGTGCTTCGATTTCCTAGATATGAAATGGTGTTAACATAGCTGTTTTATTTGTCCAAATACTTTGATATCTATAGATAAGAAAGCAAAATTAGGGTCAAACATTTTTATGAATGCCCCATGGGGACCCACACCTTCTCCTATTCCTGCTAGAAAAGCTCTCAGCCAATTTTCCGAGGATCTTCTGTCAGTGGTACGGAGATTATTTCTGTCTCTCAGAACACGGGACTTAATCTATCAAATGATTCAATATTTATAAGAAATGTTTACAAAAATGCCATGGATTTATTTAATTTTACAGAACCTGTGCAAGTTTTGAAGGTGAAATCTGTATTGCTAAGGAAAGTTGCTCAGTGTAATCATTCCCCTGGCACTGCAGTGACACCAGAGCGGGCTTGAGGCTTTGCTCAGCTCTGCCCCATGTGAGAGGTCCAGGCAGAGCAGCACAATCTGCCTTCCCTTCACTCTGCACTTCACTCCTGCTCTGCAGTGGCTGCACAAAATGTGTGTGTTTGTGGAAACTTCTTGTCATCCAGGTTTCTGTCTAAGGGTTAGACACAGGAACACAGCCTGCAAGGAATCACTTAATTGAGTTCTGTCTCAGTTCTAAATTTTTAGTTAGTGATTAAACTGCAGATGAATTACAGTGTATAAGGCATATGGGTATAGAAAGGCTCATTAATTCTGGCAGCAATCAGTCTTGTTTGGCTTTACAATGCAGAAACAGTTATGCTGAGGGTTCTAGAAGAATAATCTCTTTATTGCAATGAATATTAAAACAGCTGACTTAATAAAATTATTGTCTATATTGTATGTCTAAGAAAACAGAATTCCAGGAGATGAATCAGAACTGTTGGAAAAATCTTCAGCATGCCTTTGGCATGTGCTAGATAAAATGTCTTGTCATTTAAGACACAGCACAGTTGTTTAACAGACATTTAAGAGTCTCTGTATAAACACCATTCCTAGTATAGTATCAGTTTTACTGAAATGCTTCAAAATGCAACATGGGCACAACTGACAACCAAAGTAATTCCCAGTATCCTTTCTTCCTTTTTAAATAGTTAAAATCAGACTGTCATTTTAAATACAAATAACTAGACATTCAGACAGCTTATAATATTCTACAATTCTTATCAGAAAATCAAGTGTAGTAAGACTATTCTCATGACTAGCCAAAACACTCCAAAAAAGTTCCAGCATGCAACAAGAACTGCCTTAGGCTTTGCCTTCAGAGACTTTATAGTCTCAGCCCAGTCTCATAAAATGGCCTGGAATACCAGTATTCCAGCAGACCACGCTACACAGGCTATCTTCTCCTTCACATATTTGCATTGCCCCCACAAGAAATTCCTCAGATGATGGGCTTAATAGCATTGTGGCACAGGGACACTCAGCTCAGGAGAATGGCCAAAGTCTTGGGGTTTGTGATGTTTGAAATTTGCCTGTAAAATCACACTAAACTGAACGGCTTGCTTCAATTTTGGCTGCTTGATCCAGTGATTACTTGAAAATCTCAGCTTTAATTTGGGAAAATGGGCATTTTCTCATGACCACTGTTGTTCAAAAACCTGCCAGCATGAATCACAAAGGCACAAAACACAGTAGGTAAATAAAAATATAGTTTTTAAAGTTTTTACGTAGTTTTAAGCTAATCTTACATGATTTTCAGGGGTGAGATTGTTTACCGAAGGAATTTTATGTTGATGGGTGGCAACACAATTCAGACCCCACTATTATAGTGTTTAAATCAACCTGACCTATTGTGAAAACAACATGTCAAGAGAATAAACACCCTTTTAAGTTATGCAAAATGAGGGCATGGTGACCTTTGGTGTAGGAGCAGCAAAAGAAAACTCAGAGAATTTGGGATCAACAGCCCCTTCATTTTATTTAGCTGCAACCCGAACAGCATGAGTGCAACCTTTATTCCACAGTGTACAGTTCTGTTCGTTTCTCCTTCATGCTTACATAAAATCTCCATCATACTCACTTTGTATTTTTAAGGGGCAAGTTTGAAACAAGGAGCTGATCAGAATCAGGTGTCTTTGTATGTGTTGGCAAGCAGTGCAGCCCAAAAGGAATGGTTCTGCAGAGCAAAACAGCTGGTGCTGAGGCCCTGACATTCACAGTATGCATGTACGGGGGGCAGCTATTTGGGACTAGCTGTAAATTGTGGTTTAGATGTTGCCTGGGAGTGTATCCCTCTGCTCAACTTCATCAGGAAGATACCCACTTTTGTACACCTTAAGCTGCTCTGTAATGTGAAACATGACATAGTAAATGGGGCTGATTTGAAGGAGAAATACAGTCCCTCTGTGAGCTAAAACACTAACATTGACACAGCCATTATCTCTGCAAAGAGCCTAGCACAGCCCCATCCCACATTTCATCTTTTCAAGGGATGAAAGATGTCACGGACAGCAACCACCACGTTCAGTTCTAACTATTTAACAGGCAAGCATCTGCTCTCAGCTGAGACTTGATTCCCTCTGCTGTAAATGAAGAAAGAGAAGTCCCTAGGGAATTCTTTCCATGTATTAATATGTATTAGATTACTCTATGTTAGAAGACATTAATAGATGTGAAGAAATGGACTCTAGAGGTGCTGGCCATTACTGTAAAGAGAGCCTAGAAAAACACCTTGCACAGCATTCCTACCTTGACAGTTTAAAGCTGATGACCAGAAGCCCATCTTGTCTATAGCAATAAGATCACCAGTGAGATGCATTTCTGTTATGAGTGGCTTTGATTCTTGAAATAGTTTTTGATTAACTGTAATTTCCCACTTTTTTTGTATTTTCAAAATCTGTAAAGACTTTAAGTTTGTCCTTTTTTATGTATGTATGCAGTTTAGGAAAGGCCTGTATTTTTTCTGTAACTCTTTCCTCATAGCCTAGATGGAATCAGTGTTCAGACTAGGCTAAGAAATAACCTTTTCATTTACATATATAAAATATAATTTTTTTTCCTTACTGAACCTTATTCCAATGTTTTCTCTGCAAGTATTTTCTGACTGGCCGTGGAGACCATAAGTGAGATTCTTCTTTGAGATCACTACATCTATGCCCCTCTAGTATTCTGGCATTTTCAGAGTTCAAAGCTCTCCTCCCACCTAACTACAGAAAGACATTTAATTTATTATGGCCTAGTTTTTAGACTGTAAATCTTCAACATAGTGGTGTACCAAGTATGTGATGTGTTGGTCAACACTACAGGTTTTGCCACTTCAACTCACTGCTGTGCAGCAGCAGGACTATGACACAGAGAGACAAATCTGCAGAACTGTCTGGTCAGCTTCATCAGCACAGAAGCTTAGACACATTTGTGTGCTTCCAAAGCGATTTAATTGGTATTTGGCTTTTATTCCTCTTAGATAGCACAAAAAAAAAACACCCCTCAATCTAACAGCCAGTATCAGCTGTAACAGTTTTGTCATTTGTGGGAAAAAAAACCAGAGAATTCCAAACCATAACCCCACATGACAAATTTCTACTTTAGTCATTTGTGGGTTTATTTTTAAATGTAAACTCTGAGGCAGGGCAAATGGAGAGCAATGTCAAAGACAAACTGCTTCAAACTCAGGGCCCGATACAACCTGCATGCATCAGTTTACAGCAGTGCAGAATCGCACCCACTGCCTTTGACTGGGACTGGCTGGTTTTTAAATTCACTTGAATGTTCTGTGTGCTGAATCCTTCTCCACTGCAGCTTTCTGTGGACAGTATTTTCGACAGAAAGGGTCCTCCTGCTTCAAGCACACCGGCAGCATCCCACAATGGATCAATAAGAACATTACCACTAATAAACCGCTTTCCACATTTTGATTTACTACTCCTCAATCCGGCTGCTGGGGTTGTAATCCATGTCAGTGGGGTCCAGGGCATTCCAGATAGCAAGGAGATAGTGTTCTGTTAAGCCACAGTTGTTTTGTTCATAACATCTGAGATCCCATGAGTCTCTGCTAAGAGCAATCACCTTTCATGGGGCATGTCCCAGGAAAGGGATGTTAGATATTGCAGGTTTCCATCCCTGGACAAACTGTAAGTCTGCCTGGTTCATTGAGCAGTCCTGGAACTGACATAACTTTTGGAATTCAAAAATCACTGGATGTGGTCTGATTTAGACAAAAGTAAAATTCTAAGAAAAAATAATGAACTAACCTGTGAATCAAAAAGCTCTGCTTTTCATCTGTACCCCTAGAGCTTTCCTTTTTAGAAGGTTCTGTGTATAAATCCCAGGAAGGGATTGTGTAACACAACAAAAGGAGAGTACTAGTTTGGATTAGTGTTTAATAGAAATAAAGAATATGGTACTTAATGGGAGAGGGAGTGTCCTATCAGCTTAGCTCAGTAGGGTCTCACATGGCACAGTCTGAATATGAATATTGCCACAGGCACTGAAAACTACCCTGGTGATTTTCGGATATTATGCTACAAACAGCAGAATTCCAGTAAAGGTTTGCAGATCCCTAGAATTGCTTACCAGGTCAAATGGGAATCTAGAGTGTACAGGTACACTGGAGTGCACGGAGCCTTTGGTTACTGAAGCCTGATTCTTGCACAGAATGTGAACTGCTGGCAAATCTGTGCCCAGATATGTTGCTGTGAGCCAGTCTAGAGCTGCCTCTGTTCTGCCTCTGTTCTGTACAGTCTGGGTGATGCTGCACTGATCATGGCCCTTCTGCATTCCCATGATCCCTAAGTGTCTCTAGGTCTTCATACTGCTGAGTGCAGTGCCCCTGGGGCACAAGGGAATCTCAAATGCATCCATGTTTTATTGACCTGGGAATTTTGGCAAACACATACCTAGAGATACCTGGAGAACTTAACTAAAAGAAAGACATTGAGGTGCTGGAGTGTGTCCAGAGAAGGGCAATGAAGCTGCTGAAGGATCTAGAGAGTAAGTCCTATGAGGGGCCAATTAGGGAGCTGGGGGTGTTTAGTCTGGAGAAAAGGAGGCTCAGAGAGACCTTTTGCTCTCTATCAGTACCTGAAAGGAAGTTGGGATGAGGTGAGCATCAGTTTCTACCCCCAGGTAACAAGTGACAGGACAAAAGAAAATGGTCTCAAAATGTAACAGGGGAAGTTTAGATGGGAGCTTAGGAGAAAATTCTTCACTGAAAGGGTTTTCAAGTACTGGAACAACCTGTCCAGGGAAGTGGTTGAGCCACCATCCTTGAAGGTATTTAAAAGACCTGTAAATGTGGCGCTTAGAGACATGGTTTAGTGGTGGAGTAGGCAGAGCTGGGTTTATGACTGATGACCTTAAAGATCTTTTCCAACCTAAATGATTCTACGAACTGAAAATATAATGAGTTTGAGGCTAATAAAATGCAGATGAGTGATTTTGAGACAGAATTATGAGGTAACAGGTGTCAGGGGCTATCTGGATGTGAAACAGAGTAAGAGTTTGCAACAACGCCCAAAAATGAGCCCATGAACTCGGCACTGCCGCGGGTTAGCGACTGGAAACTGTTGGTCCATCCCTGCGGCTGTGACCACACATCACATGCAGTTGTAGGCTTGCTGATAACAGAAATATGCCAACAGTTTGGCAAGATTTCAGAGAACAGGACCGGGGGAAGGGGTTCCCTTTTGAGCTCAGGACTCTCAGGCTCTGTCCGTGTCACTCTTGGCACCTTCTGTGAGTTTGAGGCCTGAGGACCTTAAAAGGATTGAACCAAATTCTTCCTTAAGCTATTTCTAGACACAGAGGAGCAGGTTTGCAGCAGTCAACCAGCTGAGAGAATGGCAGCAAAACTCAGCCCAAACTCCTTTGCATAAGAAAGTAAAAAATTAACAAGGTGAGGAGTATCCTACTGTTCGTATTTTTGGAAAACAGTAAGGGTGATCCCAATAAGCATGAAGAAAAGTAGGGGGAAATGGAGTGACATAAGCAAGTCAAGGTAATTAGAAAACAAATCCTGCTAGAATGTAGAATAATAAGTCCCAGGAGTCCTGTTACTGAAGTACTTTAAAATAGAAAGAGAAGAAAATGAGCAATCCCCCACTGACAGAGAGTAGGGAACTGTGAATCTTCATCTTTTGATTTCGACATAAAAATTCTGAGAATAAATCCTTTATTCAAAGATTTTGCCACAACTATTCTAATCCTGCAATAGATTTTTTTTTTCTTTTTGTTTGGCTATAAAAAATAAAAATGGAAGGATATGTTCTCACGGCTCTAAGTCCAAATTCAAATACAGTTTCTTGGGTTTCTATGAGGTGGGGTGAGGTGTCCCTTTTTCTAGGAAAAAAAGGGAAAGCTCTCCTTTGCCTCTCACTTTTTTCCACCCCTCTCCTCCAACCTGTGTGCAGGATCTGGAAATTTAAGCTAGGTATTTAATTGGAATGTTTGTCTGCACAACGTTAGTAATTAAATCCATGAGCTTTGGCAGTCTTATGAACTCAGCATTCTTTTCTAATGAGAAATTACGTAATCATTGATAGTCTGAACTGCATCTGTCATTTAAATCTGTTTGTAGTACTTCTTACCACGAGCACACTCATCCTGCATATGCTTATATTGATTCACAAAAATAATTATCTCATTAATTTGTTCTCAGTATAGGAACAATGGATTCCTCATGCCCTCAAAGCAACTCTTAAAACTGTTTGAACCTTTAAAGTGAAATATAACAACTCATAAAGAGAAGGCAGAATATGAGTCACCATTCACAAAGAATTTAATGCAGTGACTTTGAGCAGTGATCAGTATTCATGATCGCAAATTGATAAAAGTTGTTAAACAGATAAATTTGCTCAGGAACACTAATAACTTCTAAAATTATTACGCAATGAAGTAAAAAACACATTTCAGTCAGAATTGTATTTGGCTTAGACTGTGGGAAATAGAAAATTCAGATCCAAACTATTTCAGAATGTTTTGTGAAGGTTTATGCTAAAACCTGTCTTCTGAACAGCCCCAGCAACATGCAAACGTATGGTCTGAAAATACCTTTTAAAAAAACTTTTCACAGATTGCAGCAATACTCTAATTTACGTTCCCATTTTCTCTGTACTCTCTTACACACTCATATATTTTCTTATACTATTTACAGTAGTAAACAATTTATAACAGACTTTTTTTTTGTCTGTTTGTTTTAATGTTTGAAGTTTGGCATCAGATAATAATTTCAGTGGATAGACTGAAAAATCCCATCTTGCTGAATGAGCCTGTATCTAGCAGGCATTAGCTGGGACATACACAGACAGGAATATCAACTGGAGGTTTTGTCATGTGATCTCTTCCACTGCACATACAAATATAGAACATGACCATAAAAAGTAACAGAACATGCTCTCTGCAAAGTAATTTATTGCAGTTGATGCTAGATTGGTATGCCAGCTGGAATTACCTTCCTGGCTCCTACTATTTTCACATATACAGATAATAAACCCTGTGCACTGCAACAGATTCAAAATGAAAAAATAACAATATTAACAAGAAGCAAAACTCCACAAAAGCAACTTTTAGCAATTGTGACTGTTGGATTATGTTTGCTAGTTACTCACAGCATGAATTAAAATTAATTCTAGGACCTCACCATTTTCATAGAGAGAAAAAAATACCACTTTCTGATGATATACGTTTTTCTCTTCACTGAGCACAAAAATATCCAAGGATTATTATAGATATAGAAGCTTTCTTTTTGTTTTAATTCCTTATTCATTAGTTTGTAAGCCGCAAGGGCTGAGCTAATTTATTTTTCCAGCGCGTTTTCCCCTCCTTTTTTTTTTTTTTTTTTTTTTTTTTTTTTAAAGGCACCATGTATGACATCCCAACATGACAGGAACTCAGTAAATCCCCTCAGTCTCCACACCGCCGTCTCTGAATGTCTACAAAGCTGCTATGCCATAATCGCAACTCGCTGGCTCATTCACAGCTTTACATTATAAAGCAAACAGTCTAGACAGCTGAATGACAGAATTACTCTCTTTTCTCTTGCATTTATAGATATGCTGTCATCTCCATTTGCTTTTCTCTACTCTGTGCATTCTGATACACTAATGATCAGCTTTCCTGTTTGGATTCCACACTGACTCCATGGCTCTAGGCTATAAATACAACCAGTGCTGAGATGACATCACAGCAATAAGGTCCTGGGGGAGGCAGGGGCAGGACGTCTGTTTCTTTCCTTCTCCTGCGTTAGCTGGTAATCACCAGCTTTTTCAAGATGGTTAACCAGTGTGACTTTACAATAGAACTTTTTTTTTTTCCTCATTGTGATGGAGATATAAAAAACCTAGTGCCTGGAACCATCGCTCTCTGCAGTGGGAAAAAAGTATTCAATTTGTACAGAATAGGCAGCCTTCAATTATTTTCACATCTGTCTGCAGTATAATTGAGTGTATCAGTGCAAAAAATATATATGCAAAAAAGAGAAAAAGAATGGACAACAATATGTGTTTTGATATCTATAAAAATGTGTAGCTAACAGTCTTTAAAAAAATTTAAGTAACTGGACTGCGTTTGCAGTCACTGATAAAGAGAAACGTTAGTCTGTAATATTCCTGGCATTGGAACATTGGAATTATGTGTGCAAACATATCATGTGGCACTTCCTCTATGCTAAAGGATAGTTAAAAGTGTACTTTCTAGCTTTCAACAAGCTGCAGAAATCTATGCAAGGCTGATAATGTACAACTAAGACATATGGATATGGATGGCCAGCTCTGGTGATGTTTATGACAAGGTCCTTATTATTTGTTGCTTTTCTTAATGCTTCTGTAACCATCATTCTGGATTGCCGGAGAATCTCTTTTTACCTCTACTCTTCTTTTGTTGTTTGTGTTTGTTGACATTTTACAATGAAAATTTCTAAACTTTACAGATGAAAAATCTCAAATGTGACATCTGACTTGAGGTACAGAAACTTGTAAGGATGGAGTAGGGAGAAGCCATTTCCATTTTTGCTCACTGGAAAAGCAGAGAAAATCCTACTGATAACATATCAGCACAGGAGGCCAAACCAGAACCCACAGCTTATTCTTGTACCAGAGCTGGGACAATCCCAACACTTCAGAACATTGCATTACATTATGGGCCATGAGAAACTGTTCACTGGGGAATATTTTGCCTATGAACATGTAGAGTTTTGTGGGCCACTGGATGCAGTTGTGTTCACAGCCAGTATAAATGACTGCTCAAGGCCTGTACCAATGGGAATTTTGACTGTTCTGTGTGAGCCATGACCCACTTTTACTCCCTGAGATCAGGGACAGCTGGAAAACAACTGGTCCCTTCTTGCTCAGAACTCTAATGTCTACCCTTGAATATCTATGGGCTTTTTTTTTTCCTTTTCCTTGAGCACCCTTGCCATTAAAACCTACTAATTAGAAAAACTTCTAATTTCTGTCTCTAAGAACAATAGCAACAGCAAAACTTCAATAAATTATGCCACATGCAGAGAGTTCTTAACTGCACAAATGCAGTTAAGCAAATGCAAATACAAACTTGTAATGCACTTTGGAGCAGGGAATTAGTGGAAAAAGGCAGAACTGAAGGTCATGATGAGACTGTGCAAGGAAAGGCTTAATTCTCTGCAATACTCCAAGGATGAAGGTTCAAGGGTGGTCTCACAGAATCACAGAATCACAGCTACTTTTTTACTATTCCCAGAAATGGTACAGTGCTATTGGCCATGAGCCTTCTAGAAACTACAAATGAGATTCATAATAATTCTACAGCTTCCCTGAGCTTTCTACTGAGGGGAGGATTTAAATAGTTGCCATTAAAACAAGTATATAAATCAACTTAATATAAAAGTTTATTTCTCATTTTCTTCACAAAATTCTTTGCTTTCCTTCCAGAACTGGCCTGACCTGGACCTCAGTTTGGGGAACACTGAGTGTATGTACCAATATTGGTTTTTCCCTCACTAGCTTATGCCCTGACTTCAATGTCTACCATATAGCATTTCTGGGGGGCTGGCAAATAGCCATTCTATTCCATGGCATTTCCAGCTTCCAGAGAAAGACTTATCCCACTTACAACTGTGAAGTGGACAACTCTTTTAGTTTCTTCAGTGACCTTATATGCATTAGTACAGAAAAAGTTCTAAACCTGGGACCATGGCTTTCTGATTATTACAGCATCATGCTTATAAAAGTGAAAGCAAGCCCCTAAATGCGCCGTACAAATACAGGAACAAACAAAGCAAATGCAGGATCGATAACATATGGGAACACAGGCTTTTTTTACACACTGCCTCTTGAAGCTCCAGGTCACTTTCCTTACCTCTTGAGGCTCTTGACACTGAGATGCTAACACCAAGAAAGATCTCTGCGCTTGGAAAGCAGCACGTACCATCTCTGCCTGTAACAAAAGGAGGAATATAAATTAAACCTTAGCCTGTAACCTCCAGTGCCTCTTCATGGCAGCTGAAAGTCAAGTGTGACAGCTCAAATCTTCCTTGCTGCTTTCTCATCTAAATCACAGCAACACCGACTGGAAGAAATGTATTAAAGTACTAGCTTAGCTATAATTTTTTTTTTTATACCAAAGGTTAAATTCCCTGTCTTCTTGAGTTGATAAGCAGTCTTTTAGTTATAATTTCTACGTTTAGCCACAGGAGAACTTAATTTTAACACTTCAGAGTACGTCTAGGCATTTTAATGGTGATGCTTATACCCAAGTGCATGGCAAGCACTTATTACCACTGGGAACAGCAATCTGCAAGCTCTGTCTTGAACTGCAGCTCAGGCTGTGGTGATGTTCAGGATGAGTTGAGCTTGGCACATTTGCTGAGGGACTACGCTGTAATTCATTCCTTGCCCGTGATCTGTGGGAACACTCTAAGATTGATGGCTATGAGAGATGGTGGCTGAAGGTTTTTGGGGAAGTTTTCCATTCACAGAACTCTAGACTTGGGTTAAAGCTGCACCTGACAGCATGCTTACATGTCACCAGTTTGGATGGGTGATAAATCTCTACACTCTTGGGTGTACTTTTGCTCAAATTTCTGGTGTTTTTAATTTATTTGAACCCTACATATTTTCTGTACATTCTAAACTATATACATTGATTTGAATATGTTTTCCAGTATCACCTCTACCTCATCCAGGTGGATGAGCAGTGACTAGGAAAAAGCATTACTGGTAGAGAAAAGAATTATTCATTACTAGTGTACATTGCTAAATAAAAACCAAACCAAATGCTGTTAAATTAACCTAATATGAATAGGTACATTTATAATCACTTTGTGAAAGGGTGGGGAAGCACAAGCTGTTTTTCCTTGGGGTTTTTTCAATTTAAAAAGAAAATAAGGAAATTATGTATAGAGACCCATGTGGATGCAACTTAAAATACACAGAAGTCATGAAATTTGATGTTGTAGCAAAGTAAAACAGCTAAATTGTGTTTATTCATCTTAAAATGTGATGGCATGAATAAAACATAATCTGTTAGGATGAAAGTCACTGCAAGGAAGATGGTAAAAGAGACCCAGCTTGGACAGTATTTGGGGAGAAAGGGATAATATGGTCTGACAGGCTGAGATTTGGAAGGGTATAATCATCTCTATAAATAGATAAAGAAATAAATAATAAGGGAAACTTAAATTTTCCAGCCAGAGACATAAATACCATCAATAACAGCAAGGTTTAGATATTATTAGACATTTCAGATGACTGGGTTTTGGTACAGAAATTCATAAAACAACAACGTGTGGGATATTTTAAGCTTAGGGGAGGGTTTGTGTGTGTGAGGAGAACCTTGTAAAACAGCTCAGAAAAAACTGATGTTCCCGAGGAGGAGGTGATTATGAATGAATTCAGTGCTTCTTAGATTGCAAGATGGACAAAAATAAATCTGTAACTAAGGCTTAGTATAAGACAAACTTCTAGAAAATAGAAAAATCTATGAAAGAAAATGATTGGTCTGAAGAACTTAATGATCTGAATGCAGGAAAGGATGGATTTACATTGAGAATGGAAATAATCTGTGTGTCCTGGGCAGGAGAGAGAAAATGCGGGAAAGGGTTAGAGTCTCTAAATGAACAAATAATGAAAGCAATATACTAAGAATAGGTACAAATCCCTCTCAGAGTGCGAGAAGGACTGGATTATCAAGCAGAACTTCTTTTCAGGCACTGTAACACATACAAAGAAAAAGAATGATGGATAAAGGGTTTTTTCAACTGCACCTTTCATGGGAAACTAAAAGAAAGATGTATTTTTTAAGCTACAGGAACAATAAAAAAATAAAGCAATGAAGTGAGGCCCCGACGCTGCTCTGATGGGCAAGTTGGGCATGTCTACATTATTCTTAATGTACAGATTATCTGGTTTTGAATAACACGCTTTTCTCCAATTTCAAACAAGTTGATGTACATTAAGATATTGAAAGGGTAGCTAAGGAGAATGATGGCAAATCAATGGAAATGACATCATTTGAAAGGGAAGTCAAATATATGCAGCTCAGTGACAGAATCATTGGGTCCGTATTATCTTTATTCCAGAAGACTGACAGATGGAAGCACAAGTAGAAAATATTTTAAATACCTCTTATTTGGAGATAGTACTAGATAACAGAAATATGCAATGGTGGATTGGGAAAATATGTCTAAGAAGAGGGAGGGGAAGTTATGTCATGACTGTTAGCTTGACTTCAGCACCATGAGCATTTCAACCAGATTTGAAACAAGTGATTAAAACACATGAAAATGAAAAACAGGAAAAATTACAATGGGATTACCTGTGGTAGAAATCATCACTTTGTTTCTTAGACAAGGATAATGTGTCAGATCTAGTATATCTGGTATCATATAAAATGCTTTTTGTGGGTCCTCAGGGGATACTCGTACTTAAATTGTAATTAATATTAAAATCCTTCCGTTGGATAAGAAGCTGGATAAAAAGAGGCAATAATAAGGTATATTACAGTTGGTGTTACTTGGGAGGAGGAAAGTTGCTAGTGGTGCTTCTAAGAAATTAGTTTTAGGAGCAATCAATATGTATCTTAGTGTCAAAATAGCAAGAATTAGGAGTGCACTCATAAAATTCTTGGGCAACCCAAGGTTAGGAGGTTTTAACACAGTCAAGAAGGACTCACTCATCACTTAAGACGAGTAAGACAATTTTGTTGGCACAGATAATATGAACTGGATAAAATTTAGCAGTCCTCCCTGCTGCCCCTTTAAAACAATGCATAGTTCTGGGTGTAAATATGGAACTGATTAATTGGAAATGCAAGACTGGAAAATACAAGTATAAAAGCCAGAAAAGTGGCTTTGTGAAAAGAACGTATGGAGTTCCACAGCAGATGTGGCAAAGTATTTTTTGTAGTTCTACAGGAGTGTTAATGCCATTGGAGAGAACCTCCTCTGAAATTCTGTGCACAAAATTAATACAGTCACCTGTGTTAAAAAAGATGAACTTAAATCAGATTAGTTGATGCGGAGAAAACCTACTCGGATTTTTAAAGCGATGAGTATCTGTCACACAAAGATAAAATTTGAGTTTCCCTTATTTTTCTTAGCAAGAGAGTGGCTGAGGAATATGACAATTCTTTCTCATAGACAATGCAAATAATAGAGAACGAAGAAAATGGTAGTGTTAGCCCATAATCACAGATCTGAAAGCTCGGCTATAAGTAAATGTGGTCTCAAATTCATAAGATTTTCAACAATGCAAAAAGTGAAGGTCAGAAGGGATCTTTCAAATTCCTCCAGAGGCAGCTTCATTTTAAGACAGAGCTTTACATGCTGATCAAACAGATCATCAATATGAGAAAAGAGTCCTTAAATATAGAAAGCTAAGATTGCTTATTGAGTTCTTGAATACATACTGAGCTGTAACATGAATGAGTTTTGAAAAACGTGTCTGCACTGCATTAAATACACGCTTGGGATCCCAGTGGTCACTACGGAGGCTGAAGAGGATTTTTTTCTCCACTCTGAGTGCAAAGTAACAACTGGTTTCTTGTCTCATTCTTCATTTCTTTTTGATGAAGCACTGGAATTTGGTCAGAGTTGGAGACAGAGCATTGAATGATACACACTTTTTCCTGAAGTTTTTAAAAGACTGGCATTCCTTGACTATGCCTCATATATGTGTGAAAACTATTGATGGATGTGCAATCAGGATTCATTTCTTCTACAGAAGTGTATTACTTCTTCTCTACTGCAGAGTGTGGCCAAGGCCACTTTCTTAAAATGTCTGTGAACTGTCTTTAAGAAATCTTGTTCTATTGAGTGCACACAAGCCCTAGGTAACACTCTTTTGAGTTACTTGTGCTACATTTAAATGGTGGCTTTTGCAATTTTTTTATTATCTAAAATTTATTATAATATGTTTGAAACATTCAGTTGTCAGTGGACTATATATTGATTGCAAGGCTTGTGCTAGGTGCCCAAAATTTATCCAGTCCCAAAAGCTTTTAACTGTATAGGGATCAGAGGAGTCCCATCTCTCACCTTTGAATGTAAATCTTAATCAAAGGATCATGCTAACACAGTATTTGCATTTTACAAGAAGAATTTTGTAATAATTCTGCCACAGTGAATTCTTTCTTTCTACAACAGCATTACAAACAGCTTTCAGAGTTTTACTGCTTCTGAGCATGCTGTACTTCTTTCCCTGCATCCCTTCAAAGCCACAGAAGAGCTTCTTCTCATTAAGAACGCATTCGTTCAGTCTATCACCATTCCACTTCTTCCTTGTAGCCTTTCAAACGTGACATTTCACTGCTACCTCCTTGTGCTTAGCAGCCAGGGAGCACCAGAGTTTTGGAGGGAGGTGACTCTTTCATGAGACTCCCCACCACCCACCAAAACCAGCCAAGACTAATGAGTGAAAACGACGCACCAGAGTGGATTACAGCCAAAACTCTCGCAGTTATAGTCAAGTAAAAAAAAAAATTAAAAGAAATAAATAGAAAGTAAAGGAGCCTGATTGTCAAAAATAGAATAGGAATCATGAGCGGATTTATCAGAGTAGAGTACACCACCAACTTGCACACCTCTATCTGCCGACAAAAATGAACATGTTTTGGAGCAACAGAAAAATTGACATCTAAAAATTTAGGGTAATCCTTTTGGCATTCTTGGGATTACACGCAGACACATCAATCATCAGACAGGTTCCTCAGATGAGGTGGATATTTTGAAGGAAACAAATTCCTCAAAGCATTTCCTACTCTGCTTTTAGCAATTTGTTCTAGAAGCTGGAAGAGACAGACGTGACTTTGGACCTGAACTCCAGGACCACGCGGCGTTACATGCACCATCCCAATTTCCCCGCCGGTAAAGTGTGGAATAATGCATCTTAATCCCTCACCTCAGCTGCGTTTGACAGCTGACTCAGGTGACCGATATGGCTGGAAGAGCTGAAGTTTGACATGGATGCCATGACAGGACAGTTCCATGCTATGGAAAGCTGTGGCTGACTACAGTGAGCGACCTCTCTGTCGCCACTGCAGTAACAGCACGGACTGGCCTCTTCTCAGTTAAGACTGCAGAGCTTAATGGAGGAATCATATGTATTTAGAAATAATCTTTTAAATAGCAACTGGTTTAACCTTCTCTGTCATAATGTAACACCAGCTTCTGATATTTGTCAGAAGCCACTTCTTAAAAAATTGCCAGAGGCTCTGTGAGAGATGTCTAATGAAGACAATGCTGCTGACCCGTTCAAAGGAGCATGAGTACAAATTCTACTCAAACTTGCACTGTTTCCAACTGAGTATATTTAGATGCACTGGACCTGAAGCTAAAATTTCCAGTTTGCTTTGGTGAGGTTCAGCTCTCCACAGCACATGTGGGTTTAGGATCTGCCTCTTTCTCACTTTAAATGTTCTGTTCAATCTAAGCTGACTATCACTCTGGTATCCAAGTACCAATAAAGACAAATATTATTTATGTGCCAAAAAAACTACAAGAACGAATAGGCACATGCACTCAGATCTCAAGTTACATTATAAAATGTATATACAAAATGTAATAAAACTAAAAAGAAGAGAAAAAAGCATAATATTTCCTAATGAAATTTAGTCAAGAAAATTACCCTACTGACCTTATAATATTGAATTTGTCAAATGTTATTGTATTTATTTAGTATATTTCCTCAAAGTCATAGCATTTAAAAGCATAGTGTAAATATCAGAATTCTGTTGTTGGAGAATATTCCACATCTGCATATACATACACACTAACATTAACAGAGATAATTAGCAAATCAAAATATAGTTCTAGATAGTAAAGAGGACACAAGGGAAAAATGGAATTTAGTGGTCCTGAGTTCAAAATATAGTTCCTGCAGAAATAATTATGGGTCCCTTGTATTTAGCAAAAGACACAGTGACTGACTGCAGTTTTCATTTCAGCAAATGAAAACTACAGATGGAGCTTTGCTGACCGTAGCCTTCCTCTAAAAGGGACAGCACTACCAGAGGAAGAGACACAGTTTGTCTTTTACATTTTGCTTTTGAAAGCCTCTTCAAAGTGAAGTGGTGAAGTGGCTGCTGGCTTGAAGGGAAAGAAGCAGAAAAAGAACAGAGTTTTAATTAAGATGGGGCTGCCATAGAAACTATCCAGGCCAGCTAAAGAGACGGTATTTATTTTGAAAAACTAATTGGCTGATAGAGATTTTTAAAACCTGGACCAAGCCTTAAAGAGTCACTAGCAGTTCTCCAAATAGAGCACTTTTTACTCTGGAAAATTAAAAGTAAGGAAAGAAAAAAACCTGTTGCCTTTCTCTCACTGGTCCATGCAGAAAACAGGGTTGAAATTCAAGTCAAAATTGAAGTCAGTGGGAGATGTGCCATTGGTTTTGACAGAACCAGACACCACCTGAGATATTTTCTTTTCTACTTTCAGAGAGATACGTTGACTACCACCAATTAGCTGTCCCGTATCCTGAAGTTTTTTGGTTTTTTCCAGCCTTCATGGCTATGTCTATATTAGGGAATTTTTGTTAAAATTTCTCAGCATTGCTACTGCCTGTACAGTACTGATCAGTGCTATCAATTGTATCGGTGCTGGTCTCTCTGGGTGTTTATATCTGCCAGTGTATTCAACACTGTGTCGTGTAACTGTGCAGGGTGCTGGTCCAGCATTACTTGTTTCACAGTATCATCCGTATCTCAGTTCATTAACTTTCCTTTTTAGTAAGCTTCACTGTGACTTAAACCACCTAGAGCTGTTACCTCTGGTGGAGTTCAAACCACACTGTTCTTTAACATCTCTCAGTGCTAATTAATGATGTAAAATGGATAGAATTGCTTGGGGTAAATGGTTGCTGCCATTTTATTTCTCCATTTGAAACATGAACTGTACAGATGAACTGGAGTAAAGGGATATTTAAAGCCACAAAAATAGTTTTTACAATAATTTCAGTACTGTTGCCTTAGGTAAAGAATATACATGTTCTGCACAGTTTGCACCAATAAGGTTTGCCACAGTGTTCCAGAATTTCCTGTGAACTCTCGGTTTTTAATGACTGATTTCAAGGGACTGTTAAGTTTAAAACAATGAATGCTATTTAAATGTCAGCTTTTTAAAAAATTTATTTATTTATTTATTTATTTATTTATTTATTTATTTATTTATTTATTTATATTAGTAGCAGAAGCAGTCAGTTATTTTGTTCATCTGTCACTGCTTCAAACAGATAAAAATATTTTGCTATAGGGCCACTGCAGTTACTTATTACTGCCAAGTGAAGCAAGAGTAGATCATATTCTCCAAAAATGTCTCAAATAAACTTTACCACCCAGAAGAGAGGAAGAACAAGGCCAGACCAAACTTACTGACTAGGTGATGCTCTCCTAAAGCTCAGGCTGCTTTTCTATCTTCCAGATTCACACATTCTTCATGAGTCTCTTTGACAACAGCCAAAAATCTACGACTCTCTTGACCTCTGTTCATTTCAAATATTACAAAGAAGTTCCAAAAATAGATGTAATGGGATGAGTAATGGGTGATGAGATAGTTAGGGATTCCAGAAAATTCAGCATAGAAAAATACTGAGAATTGTGGCAAAAATAAAAAGCCCACTCATTACTCAAGATGGGGTCTCTTTACAGACCAAGGTGTTGGTGGTATTACAACACCTTTCTTTTCTGACCAGTTTTGAAAATGTCCAAAATTCAAGTTTGCCATTTCCACTGCAGACTTCTGCAAAGGGCCAAGTCACCTGATGGACATTTCCAAGCCATGTCACTGAGCAACACACAGTCATGATCTACATTTAAAGGCCTCCACATCAGTAGAAGTAAAAGGTGCTATTGTCAGAGTGCAGCTCCTGATCTAGACGTAAGCACCCGGTCCCTGGTGCCTCCCTATAGACCAGACACAGTCACAAAATGGTTTGTCAGCTGTGCAGGATTTGTGCTGTCATTTTCTGCCTCTGTAATATGTCATTAGTGATCACCGCAGAAACAAACAACAGATAAAAAAAGAGCCAAACATTTTAAAAACAAGCATAAGCAACACTGTAAGAACTAACACAATACCATAAGAACAAATGGCTTCTCTCCAGTGCAGAGGAAGCGTCATTAAAATCTATACCAGGCCACCACTACCAGCTGGAGCTTCTAATAACAAAAGACTGCCAATACCGTATTTTATGAGCATTAGAATATGAGTAACAGCAATCAGTAATAAGCGGGATTTGACCTTCCTCAAATTTGTTAAATAACCCAGGACTCTTGAGGTAAATGGCTTTTCCAGAGGGAATACATTTAAGTAAAAACATTACATTCTTTGTATCACATGCTAAAGATCATGCCATGACAAAATGAGTTTTTTGGGTTTTTTTGTAATCTGTACTGGGGAGAATAGACAGAAAGCTCCACAACCTGAACAGGGAGGAAGTTTGCCACAGTCTCCCTGAGAGAGTTCTTACAGCTCTTCATCCTGGCTGGCCTACAAAAACAAGCAGGTTTCTTCAAGAATGATGGCAAAGGGAAACCAGCTCAGTCCAGGATTTCACTGAAGAACAGAAAGTGGGGTACATTAAAGTTTCACAGCCCTGTGAACCCTCTAGCTTCTCCTGTTACAAGGAGCTACATTCTGCATCTCTGAAAAAGTGCATTATTTCTTTAAATAAACAGGAACTACATACGATGTACTGAGATAATGAAGTCTAAACTTTGTGATTACCAAGATCAACATTTTTTTAAAATTCAGGTGTCTTTTTTCTTTCCCACGAACATCTGAGCTCAGAGTTCTTTGGAGGACTTGGTTGCCAGGCTTGAGGAACTATTTGTGATAAGATCTCATTTCCCTGAGGAAAAGCAAACTTACATTTCCTCCATGGAACGCTTCTTGTAAGCCAGCACATCAGAGAACCACAGAGGTCTCGGGGTCTGCAGGTCTCACTGTGAACTGCACAAACACACTTTTGCTGCACCGGTTGCAGGCACTGTGGTTATTTCTCTATGGGCTGCTTTGACTCTGAGGCTGCAGATAAGCAGCCCCACTCTATCCCCAGCTGTTCTGTCAGAAGCCCTTCTCCATGAAGGCCCAAACCCATACTAAGGAAATTTCAGAAAAGATTTCACCATTTCACAGGCTTTAGGATGTCACAGATGTGTGACAGATTTAACAAATACAAGTTCTAGGAAGTTAGATGCTTCTCTCTATAAATTAAAAAGGTTACAGCACTCCTTGAGGTATTACTTCATAAATGTACACATCAGTGTTCACTGAGCAGCCTTCTGAAGGACTGATTTCTTGACTTTCCCTGTCTGACAAGTTGCTTGATAAAGACTGGAGACCCACTAATTTCTAAGAAATTGTACTATCTTTAGAGAGAAATCTGGGACAAAGAGGTTCTTATATGGAAAAGACTTTTTATATGTTCTGCCTTTCATGCACTTCAAGACAACTGGTGACATTGCCCACACACCTCACTCTGCAAGGAGTTCCACTGAGCTCCCTGAAAGCAACTCAAAGGCTAAAAGTGCCAGAACTTGTCTACTTGTAAACTCACTTCCACTTTTATCACCTTTAAAGAATCCCAGGTCCCCAACCAAATTTGCTAACATGGAAGTTGTTTCAAAACTTAAAGCTCAGGCATCTATAATAATATTTTGTATTTCTTCCCCCTTGAACTGTATCTTCCTTTTCAGAGGTGCTAAAAAACAAAAGCCTATATGTACTTGGAGAGGGATCCTCAGTCTCTCTGAAAGGCAAGGATGTGATTGAAAATCAGACCAAAGTTGGTTGTTTTTTTTTTTTAATGGAACCTGTATTAAAGCAACATTAAAGAAATATTTCAGCCTCAAAGTTTAGGATGAAAATCCTAAATTAATCTTTTTACTGTATCTCTGGGATAAAACACATAATTAAACTTAGGAAACCATGCACCAATACTTAAACTGCTTTGCAGCTTAGATTAATTGTGGAAATATATAGTTGAATTTATAGGTGTCAGTAGACTAAAAGAAGTTAGCAGTGACAGTGACATGGCTTAATCTATCCTAATGGACTCTTCAATGTTCAGAAATGTGACCATATTGACCATGCAATTCATACTGGATAAAAAGAGGCAATGCACTTTTGTGGCCACATTATACCCTCATCACTCCTGACAGCACTCCCAGCTTATTTAAAACAACATTCAAACCGCACACTGGTTTCCCTTGTGGCTTAATTCTCATTATTCACTGAACTCCTTTTTACTAGAAACTGACTGAAGAGCCAGATTCTGAGCTCATTGTTTGGTTTTTTGCTGACAACAATGAACAGCCTTCTCAGTTTCCAAGCCCAGCATTTCTATACACTCAAAACAGTTGCAACCAACTAGCAAAATAAAAGCAGGTCAGGGATGGAGAGGCAGATGAGTGAAAAGAGTGTACACATGCTCTTCAGAAAGAATGAGACTGAAAATTAATAAAAGACTTACTCATAGCCTGTAGCAACAAATGACATCATTCAAGCATGTGTCCCAAAACAGAAAAAAAATGGGGAAAAAAGCATTCATGGATGTATATTTCTCAGAATGAAACAAATTAGTTTAAATTACATTACTACTCCAACTCATAATTTTTACCAGAGAAGTAAGAACTTCGAGCACCAGTAAAAAGAATTTTCAATAACAAGAGGTTCATCCTGATAACAATAGCAAGGATGCTGTCTTAATTTTTCTCATGGATCAAGAAAGTGTAACTTGGCAGTGGTTCACTAGAAATTACTGCTGTGAGATCCACACACCTCACTGTTGTGACACTGAGTGCCTGAGATGGCTGCCACCTATGCTCTCTAGATCCTGGACTGCTTTGAAACAGAGAAAAAAGTAAAAATCTGATTACCTTACCAAGGCTTCCTCATGGACCTTGGCTCTGTGCCAACTCCATATATCCAACCCTCCCTAATAAGTTTTCTCCTGACTTTGCACCAGCACGTGTCCTAGGCAATGCCTTTGCGACAGGCTCGTGGAGCCACTTTCTCGCTGTGTTTGTGGCTGTGAGTGCAGGTGGTTCACACTCTAAAGCCATCTGCGATTTAGCTCGCTCTTTAGCCATGCAATTTTATCCCCTTATGATTTCTGGTCAAGCTGACGCAGTGGTTTTCAATTTGTGTAACCCTTATGTCTCTAGTCTGTACACTGCTTCTCCTGGAAAACAACCAAAAAGTACTGGTTTCTGGCCAGTTGACTCAAATATTCTCTTAAAGGGCTTCAATGAAAAAAATGTTATAGAGGATAGCAAAATTAGCATGAGCTAAAGCATATGATCAGTTCTGACTTTGACTTCAAATGGCCAAAAATGTAATGTATTGCTTGATTAATTGCTCCATTCATTAAGTAAATTGATTGGTAAAACATGGACCTTATATCTAGTCTGAACACTGAATATTATTCTGAATTCATACGGTCAGTTAAAGAACCCTTCATGATCAGATTTTTTTTCATAAAAACAACTTATCTAATATTTTCTTGGGCAAACATGATGAATTTTTCTTTGTTTTCACACTGCATATAGGGTTTCCTACCCAAATAATTCTGATACCCTTTTCTAGCATCCTTGGGACATCAGAAAAACCCATTGTACTGAGTAACCATATACACATAAAATCCTTTTTAGGGGATAATAGTTTAGGCCTTGGTCTAAAATGGTCTGTAAGGATCCCTGATCAACTGCAGTACTTTGAAATCAACTGCTTATGGATTAAGTCAGGAACTACTTCATATGCAAAGAAACTCCACGAAAACAGGTTATGAATAACTCTTGACAGCCTTGAGTGTTTGTGTTTCTGATTTCCTATGTTTCTGAGGAAATGCCATATGGAATGTTCTCATTTTATATGCCCAGCACTATCCCTCCTAAATTTACAGGTGCGTGTTTCTCATGCCAGCAATACACAACTAAATGCCCAGTACTGGCCACCATGGCATTTATTTTTCAACACTTGTTTGATTTTTATCTCTTCCTTGCCTTTTTAAATAAGAAGAAAAACAAGTGGTATTTACTGCAATGTCAGTGTTAAGAAACTAACAGACCCAGATCCCATCAAAATCTTTGGGAAAACTCCCACTCTTTCTGGGGATGGTGTTCTAGCCTTGGAACGGACAGGTCCTTCATGCTCAGGAGCCATCTTTATTCCCAGCTAGGTGTCTTACAGTCCAACAGGTGCAAGCACATGTCTGCACACCACTGCACCTGACTCAATAAATCCTGCTTGTTTTGAAAGTCAGATTCAATCCCTAGGCCATATGGGAAGTTGTCCTTTGGAACAGAGCAATCAAAAGCTGTAAAACTCTTAGAAATGTCAGGCTTTTTCCTAAACTACCCTCTTGGCTAGATTGTATATACTGCATTTCCATCTTTGTTCTATTGAAGTGAGCATTCTTTATTGCTCATATTATGAAGTATCCTGTAGTGTATATATATATAAGATGAGAAACACAGCTGAATTAGCATTACAAAATCAACTTTAACACTGACAGATTTCCAAGGTTGATGATTTTATTTTCCCTTTTGGTGGACAGCACTTTTGGTGGACAGTTTTCTACACTCTAAGACTCTTTCTCTCAGTTGAGTGCACTTCTTTTGCTTTCAAAAATATCTGTCTTTCATTATTCTTTTTTTACGCATTCAATTTTCCCCTGTCCTGTAGTAAACACCTTGGTTTGGTGTTTATCTCATGTAGCAGAAAATACCTCACAGAAATGCAAAGGCAGCCTGACAGCAAGTTTCTCTTTGGGCATGTTGACATCATCCTCCTCTCTGAGCTCTAATTCAACTTTCAACACAATGCCTAAAATCGCACAGCCTCTGGGCACAAAAGATGAACACTAGAGTACACTTGTGCATTCTGCTGCCCTGTAAGCAAATTGCCTTGTTAATGAGGAATCAGTCAAATAATGGGTTTGATAGTCTGCATTCAGATTAGCTAAGATAAAGTGCAAAAGTGGGGGTTTTGGTGCAGCACAGACAGCAGCACATCTTGTTCAAAGTTCAGGGCTATGAATGTCATCGACTCGTTCTTCAGCAGCTCTCACACAAAAGACAACATGCAGCTATTGCATGTGCCGTAACTACTCTTTCAAAAAAAAGGAGGAAGGTGGGATTTTTAAACTTCACTGACAGTCCAAACCAGAGTGGCACTCTGCAAAGTGCACATATATCTCATAAAACATATCTCCTGCTTTCAGCTCTGTTTATGTTTACATGGACTTTACTGGGACGAAGAAAACAATTCGCTGCTTTCATGTAATAGATAAGGAAAATAAATTCTTTGGGTATGTTCATACGACATTTGTGGGGTGCACATCGCTTTCTTTGCTCACCATGATAAGAAACTAGTGCATGTACACAGAGAACTCCTGCAGATTGGATAATGTGCTGTGAATTACTTCTCTGTGCTATCTTGTTCATGTAGTCATACATGAAATTGATTGCATCTAAACTCTCTTCCAATAAGGAGCAACTGAACCAACAACTTCATATCTGAATGCTCCAAGCTGTTTGACCTCCTGTCTTGAGCTCTGCATTTCAGTAACTGGAAGCTGATGGAAGAGAGGAGGGAAAAGGCATCCACATTTTCAGAGTTTTCCATTCCAAGATAAATAACTCAGATGAGAGAAGAGGGAACATAAATGAATCATACATACAATCTGTTCTTTCAACTGGTGGGGTTGGGAGGTTAAAAGATTTTTACAAATAAACGTTTTAAAAAAAGGCAATTATTAGCTTATGTGTTTCACAGAAGGCTGTAATTATGTTCTGCTCTGTACCACATAAAAGAATAAAATATGGAAATGCAAGGTTATCTATCCTTCTCTTGCAGAACCAGTACATTCTCTTCCTATCATGATGTCTCATCTGGTACATTACTCAAACTCAAGCCAAAGTATTCCACCCCTTGAGACAGCACATAAACAGAAATATAATGTGAAGAAGCTGATCATAAACACATTACAAAAACCTGCTTCTTGGCCTTCTAAAGTCTTGCTTTCTTTGCTTTGCCAGGGCGAAGAGCCCATCAAACCTGCTTGAACCCAGCTTCCTCACTGGGACAAAATCTAAAGGGAGACTATGTCTTCCACAAGCAGCTCTTGTTCATCCTTAATACATTTTCTGCAGTGCTGGATTCGTGGCCTATGCTGTAGAGTCACAACCTACAATTTTATACTGATTTTGAATTTCCCTCATTCTGACAGAAGGACTCTTTTGGGTGTTGGGCTGTTACAACCTGTAATGGCTGGTGACAGCCTCCAAGACACTGGTATGTCAGGTCAAAGACAGCTGGTTGGTAGCAGTCCTGGCCACATTCACTCTTTCACTGACTTCACATGCTCTACAGTACTGACATCGACAGCAGAAAGTGGTTTCATAAAATCTGTGTCTGCATTTCACAGAAATATCCATATAAGCACCAGATCTTTATTCCACAGTGACAGAACAGGGGAAAGATCTTATCTTAGTTGTTTAGGGTAATTTGTTTTAAATAGAGTACGTAAAAGCCTAACCAGTCTTTTTAAAAGTGGTTCATTTCTTCAGTGCAGTTGACCTCAGAGATTCACCACTATATGTACTGTAATTAGAATGAGAAATATGTTGCTCTCAAGATTGAGCCTAAGCAGAACTCTGATAAACTAATTTTTGTAAAACCCACTGTGCTGCTGTGTTTAACAGAGCCAGTAGCTAGCTATTAGTCCTTTTTTATGGTTTGTTTTGTTCTCTCTCAACAGACTTTTTAGAGTACAGTATGCTGAAAAAATAGGAACGAGGCTCCCCAAGAGATATCAGCTGTGTCTGAATTCTTCCTTTCGCCAGGCACACAAACCACACAGTCCTTACAGCCATGAGGACAAAACACATCATGCTAAATCCCTGATTTCTTTAGCATAATATGAAGTCTCTCTTTCTCTCATATTACCATTCTGGTCTGTCAGGTATGTGAGGTTTTTCAAGGCAACAGGTGTTTTTTGAAATAAAATCCAATCTTCCCTTCAGCTCATTATGTGAAAGAGACAGCAGCTGCAAGTATAATGCTGAGGACACATGGTCTATAAGACACCCAGAAGAAAAATATTCCTTGTTCCACTTGTTAAGGTAAAGCACAGATGTTGCTTCAGTGATAAGCATGAGCATAAGGCAACCACAGTCTGCTCCATGCTGTAAATCCAGAATCTAAGATTTCAGAATATTTATAACCAGAATCACCAGCGTCTTTCTTTATTAAGAAAGCCAATGCAATGTCTAAGCTCATAGCACTAACAAATACTCCATACCACAGCTTGCATTACACTATCATCAACAATATGCTAGGGACTGTCCACAGAATTAGCTGACAAATTATTAATTATCTTTTATATGGACCATTATGAGTATGAAATAGTGTCAAATACATAAATTAATACACTTACTGATGTAATGATTTAAACATTTACAGATCATGTATATTTAAAAGGGCTCAGCAATTTAGAATGTTAAATGAAGTCCCTTTCCCTGCTTAGGATTGATAGTAAGGCTATTTTTATGTCACTCAGATCTAAACTGTTGAGAAATCAACCGCAAAATAATGATGTCTAATGAATGTAAAAACTAAACTAGAATCAATCCTTTCCAGGGAGCAATTCTCTGTTTAGTTAGGTTCATAATTCTTCCTCCAACGCTCCAATGCCCATTTATTTCTTTTTCCCTAGTTTCTCTGAGGAACAAAGTACAAAACTTGTAGCTTATAGTATAATTGTCTAGGCTTTTTCAAATGAAAAGGGAGTGAAGCATTTCCTTAGAAAAGCAAAGATCTGGTCTCCTTACTCCCTCCTGTTTTCTAGGCCTAACTAGGTCAGAAACTCTGCCCTACAAACCAGAATATGTAACACCACAGAAAAAAACACAGATCACAGCAGTCATCTTTCTCTGTAAGTAGACTGGTTGCTTTGGTTGTCCCAAAGAATATTTATGTTGGCCTTGCACCATGAATCTCAGTAGCTTGCAGGACTGCATGTTTTTCTGGCTAGAGTGTTTGTTATGTAGAGCAGCAGCAATCAGCTGGGAACCATACAGGCAGAGGAAGGCCTGATGGCATGGATCTACTAGAAAAGTCAAAAGCCTCACACCCCTTTAGATCCAGCTTGCACTGACCCAGCTCTTTTGTGTGTGGGATGACTTTTTTTTGGATGTTTTTTTCCAAATCTATACTGGTAAGCTGTTGCTAAGATGAGTCCATCCCTTATCAATTCTATCACCACCCATTTTAGGGAAGATCGGCTTAAAAAAATAAAATGGCACAAACAAGTTCTGATCACAAGGTTAAGATCATAAGGTTAGAAAGTATTGTCATCATGAAAATAGTACTTCCATAGTACTTCCTTGCTATAACTTATGTTTTTAACAAAAGGTCGTTAAAGTAGCAGAATTTTTTTTTTTTTAGTTTGCTATATTGTTACAAATGAAAGAGCTGTGAGTAATAAAAACAAACAACCAGAACAAAATCTCTACACCAATTGGAATGATGACACACATGCCTAGGAAACAACCACAAGAAGCTATCATTGCTTGGGCCCACCTGTTGTTTGCTACTAATTTGTTGGCACATGTTCTTAATTGTATTCCTGTCCTGCAAAGAGCTCAGCAGCCAACAAAACTATTCAAATTACTTGTGACTGAGAATATTTATGTATTTTACATTCTATGGTGTTCAACTTTGGTGCTGTGGAAGGCAAGTGGTCACTTCTTGTGAATCCATACAACCTCGTGCCCTTCCCAAACCAACTGTACTCACTGTGTTATGCCAGGCTATCACTACTACAAGAATTAATGACTAAAGAATTTATTCTGCTATTAAGATGCTCCTCTACTCAGAAATCAAGGCTGATGATACAGATTCCAAGACTTGTACACTTGTATCATCATGGGAAAATTTGGGTAAATACTTACATGTGTCTTCACGTCACCTTCAAGAATCTTGCTGTACCTGAGAAACTCAGCAACACTTCCGTTCAGCAGCCTATCAAAGGCTTCAACATACGGTGCTATGCCTGGAGAAGAGGAACACTCCATTATAATGGGTTCATAAAGTATATAATGCATAGGACATGGGTAGCAGATGGAGGAGATGTATCATAGAAACTGAGGAGATTGCTGTAACTTCATTTCTGATTTATGAAATCAGTGAAAAAGAATGTAAATTTTTTTTTTGTCCTAGATAGAAAGAAGAGAAAAAAAATCCTGCTCTTGGTAGAACTTGATTGGGAACTTGAAGAGAATTTCTTGTGTATAATGTAATGGGAAGCCTCTTTTGTCTTAAAATAACATGTGCTAAAACAAAAACACTCAGCCCTTCAAATGAGTGACCTGAGAAGTCTAACTCTCTTAACAAAATTCCCCTATTTTACTTTAACTAAATATTATCCCCTAAAAAAACCTGCAATGTACTTAACAACTATTTTTATACTACTCACCCATTCCTGAAGATCTCTGTGTTGTTCAGTGGCTTTTAATAGCAACCAATTCCATTTTCAGTAAGAGAGTCTTTGGAATGGGTGGACAGTAGATTTCTGCAGTGAGCTATGGCTTTATAATCTCCTCATTTTGTTGTCTCACCTTGTGAAAGTGTCACTGCATAAAGAAAGCTCAAACAAGTCTTCCAGATGACGTATCCCACTGACTATATATATATGCTATGCGCTACAAAAGAGGAATAAAGCTGCTGTTTTCTGTATGGTACACAGAGCAGTTTTCCGATAAAGTGGACAATCATAAAATGCAGATGGGCCTCAATTTCTTAAGCACCTGGCTTCTACATGGCACTATGTGGTACTGTTAAGATAGCAAAAGTAATCTTTCCTGGGATGCTTTCCAACCCTCCCTTTACTCCCTCATGTCTTGTCTATGCCCCAGAACCTTTTACAGATCCAGCATGAATGACACACACGTGAATCTATGACACACGTAGGATCTGAGAGAACAAGGTTAAAATTCTTCCCTGTCTCTATCCCTCATTAATGAAGCCTGAGGATTGCTCTGAAGAGGTACCAGGCTTTCTCGAGAGAATTTGCTTTAACCTTTTGGCACTATGTAACAATTGTGTCCAAATTCATAATCATGAAAGCCCTCTTTATTCCACAAGAGTCATCTGGCTCCATGACAGAAAAAAAGACATGCTCTGGCAACTGGAGTTTGCAGTGGCCTGTGTGGAAAAGAAAATGTAGTTAGTCAGCTAGGTGGGATTTCAAGGCTCCTTTTGTTTTCTTGATGCCATTCACCTATAATTCTGAGGAATTTCTGGGCTTTCTTCCATATTAAGTGTTGCTGTGTAAGCCCCTCAAATGACCTAATGCACAAAAGGTTTTAGCTGTGGAGATGCTTTCCAAAGCCCATTTATGTTCTTTGTCAAAATCTCTGGATGTTTCCAAAAGAATCATTGTAACATTTTCCTTTAGAGCAGAGTTTTACATAACAGTTCACCAAATTGTCCTATGCAGAAGAACTAGAAAGCAACTATGCTATTTTTTACTATTCAATGCAGCTCACTCCCAGGAGCATTTACTAGAATTTGCTGTGGGCTGTGCAGAGCAACGGAATGATTTATTTGCAACCCCACTGTTGTAATGCTATTTAGCAAAACAGTAAAGGTACAGATCTCCCATCCTGTTTCTGAAAATGTATTAATTGAAAAGCTAAGGTTTTGCTTATTTGTTTTTTATAATTCTAATTATGGGAATAGTCTTTTAGGGGACGAAGGTGATGGTTGAAGAAAGAAATATACCTCCATTTCAACTGGACATTTATAAAAGATCACGCTCTAGCTTGAGAAGGAGAAAAAGAAAGAAGAGACCTGTACCACTGTTTCCTCTGCAGTGACTGTGGTGGGTACATGAACCTCTGCAGAGGCACAGTGACACAAGCACACAGAGTGGTGTTTGGGGCACTGTAGGCGTACCAGTCACACAAACTGAAGACTTTCCCAACCGCACCAGCAAAAAGCTAATTCCTGAGTCCCTGTGTGAGACAGCTCTGCCTGGAGACATTATGCAGCCTGGCAAGCACCCCGTGGTGCTGCTCATCTCAGCTTCTTACCGCAGTCTCCCAGTGGGGGTGTTTTATCATCACACTTCAACAAGGCTTCTCAGCTCGTTTCTTCTAGGGATCTGTTGGGGCGTTCAGGCTCTGCTTCCCTGGGGGGTGAATCTTTTCACCTGACTGAGCTCTTAGGTTAGGTCAAGAATATAAGCAGTTTTCATGGGAGTACCTGGCATGGTGAGTGTTATCTCCTGTTCTGAAAACAGCCCTGGTTCTGCGATACTGTGCTCTGGATAAATACAGATTCATGTAAATGAACTCATTACATGACTGAATTCTCGGAGAATTGCACAGTCCATAGTGGCGATTGAATTATTTGTCTATTTGTACCCTGATCGTATTTCTCCCTGACTTTGCTACAGTTTACTACCTGCCTAGGTTTTCTCTGGAACTGCAAGCATTTTTTTACTGAAGCTTTCTGTGACTGGCTAACTCATCTGCCATGGAAGCCTCCTGCAAGATGCTTCCTTCCTGCCACGGAAACACAAGTGCTCTCAGTCAGCTGCTCCACAGCAGCTGCCAGTGTGCAGAGAATGTCCCACGCATGTGTTTGCCGGCACAGGGGACAACAGAGCAGCTCACACACTTCACTTTGCTGCTGTGTCGGTAAAGGAAGCTGCCTGCAACTTTCCCTGTGTCCTGCAGCTTCTGTACAGCAGCTGAGCCCATGCTGGGACGTGCTCTTCTCTGGGGGATGCAAGAAAGGGCAAGGAATACAGAAAGCAAAGCATGAAGCTAATAAAGAGATGTATGTTGGGGTTCCGGATGAAAAAACAAGTTTTGGAGAAAGGAAAGGGTATTTCTATTCCATGAGATTTACCACATATGTAAAGTTATTTAGCCTGTAACTTTCAGGTACCACAAAAATTAAGGTGTGAAAAAATATGATTCGATGATATTATGTGAATAGACAAAGAATAGTCTTTTTTTGATACATTCTCCATTTGTAGTGCTTTGGAGAGCCACTTGAAAAAGGAGAGTTCAAGAGTTAAGAATGTAAGGCCATGGATGCATAGCAGTCCTAAGTGAGCAAATGCTTCCAAACAAACTCATATTTGATTAAGGATGTTAAACAAATTAAGCGGGTCTGCACTGTGAAATTCAGAGAGAGCTGGCAAATCAACAGGGCTTATACTGGTGACTCCTATAGGAATATTCATGCTGTATATTTAGGGAATGGCTCATTTCTTCTGCTAATTGGGCTCAAGCAGACATTTTCACCTGGGGAGTTATTTACAACAATGTAAGTTGGAAATATAATTGCTAAAATTGAAAGAGTAATAAAGCTTGTGACATGGACAACATATTTAAGAAACAGTAAAATTATTAATTTTCTAGGCCGTATTAGTTTAGAACTGTGCATGCCAGTAAGCTTGTCACATGGCATTTCTAAGTTCTCTCAAGTATTACTTCATTTGGATAGAGAATTTGTAGGAGGTAGGATTGCATTCCCTCTTAGAAGACAAACATATACATTACTTGCAATTTTTTAATAACAGAGAGATGGCACTTCAAAATAACATACTTACTTCCATTGACTCCATTGATGCCATCACACTCCATTCCACCAGATCTGTGTGAATCTGAAAATAATGATTCAAGTCGAGTCACTGCTTTTTCCAATCTCTCCATCAAGCCATGAGTCTCTGCCATTCTGAAAAAAATTATTATGGATAGACACAGTGTCAGACCCCGCTCAGTAAAGTCCTTGTTTCATGCTGCAGTTCACTGTTCACCTTGTGCCTATTTCTTTTATGGTGAAACTCTCATTTTTTAAGCATTGTCTTTCTGGCACATAAGCAGTTGCAGTAAAACAGCTGACAAAGGGTAACTTGCTTTTTTTGTCGGCAGGGAATCAGACCAGTACTCAGCTCTGGTTCTTCCTTCTAAGTAGCAGGTTCCAACCACTGCTAGTGTAGCCTTTGACAGTCTCCACGTGAACAATTTATGACAAAACGCCTACATGTGCTTCCAACCAGATGCTGAGATCGCTGGAATAGTTATAGAAGTAATTGGTAAAATCTTATGCCTACAATGATTTGAATCAGCATTTAGAGAGGCTAAAGTACAGACCAAATTAATACTCACTGATGTTTTCAATCTGAAATTTGCCTCCGTCTTTCGTGCTTTGTAGTAGGACTCAGCCACCTGACTGAAGACTACACAAAAATCCAAGAAGGTCTTCTGTTTATTTTTCTTATATGCTTTACCATCCCTTTTTTTCTTACGGAAGTACACGATATAAACCGGTCTTTCCCAAACTTTTAAAATCAAACGCTAATTAACAGTTGGATAGAAAAAAAAATAAATCCAGAGGCCTGCTTTTGCAGTACTGCTGCAGTGCTTTTAAGATTAAATAGAAATTAGGTTACATTTTTAACAGCTCACACATTGCCTTCTTTCC
Organism: Regulus satrapa; assembly: GCA_013396955.1. Classification (NCBI taxonomy): domain Eukaryota; kingdom Metazoa; phylum Chordata; class Aves; order Passeriformes; family Regulidae; genus Regulus; species Regulus satrapa. The sequence goes on from VWZN01017017.1 coordinate 503,662, forward strand.
TCACAATGTGATTATCTTCTCTTTTACATGTGAGGCAGTGTAGGCATAGACATTTTTGAATATTGGCCAATCTCTCAGGGAAAAAAACCAATTCATGCCATTCAGAGTGAGAAAGAGTTATATAAGCAAAGGCAAAGCTATGTTTAAATCCCCTATCATTTAATAGAGCAACTTTAATGTACATGTTTCCCACTTAGGGTTGTGAGTGCTTGATCCTGATAAGCGACATTCTTCGGCAGGGGGTGTGTGTGATGATGATGGCACTCGATTAACACGATCCCTGTGGCCAGCTCCAGCCCAACCCCCAGGGTGCAGCCCCTGCCCAGCCCCGGGATGTGCAAAAGCAGGAGCAACAGGGGAACGCACATCCCCAGCTGGGGCAAGCATCCTCTCTGGAGGCAGAGGCTCTCTGGGGAGATCACCCTGCCGTGTTCTGCCACAAGACATTGATTCCTTTATGGCTTGGAGACTAGAACAGTTAGGCAGACATGGAACAAATGTGTAAATGTATTAGTTCCTAAACAGTCTGCTACAAGTGCTGGTATTGCAGAGACATTAAAGCCTGACAGCAGATTCCAATGAACTGCAACATTATGCAACACTCAGCAACCAAACGAAAAATTGCTGCTGTGTCTCCACAGCCAGTGCAGAATGCCTCAATGTTATAATTAAAAAGTAAAGTAGCATGGAAAGAAATGTTTACACTTACAAACTAGTACTACTAATTCTTAATAATAAAATAGAGTAATATTTTTCTTCTAAAAATTTAAGCATGAGAGGAAATTAGCTACCAGGACTGTGAAAGCATGTGCAAAGCTTTTGTGCTCTGAGTCACGCTGCCTTTCAAACAGGGTGGGACCTTCAGACTTTACCCTATAAACTTAATGAAGTTTGTGTTTGGCCTAAAAGTGAAGCAGAATATTTTACAGTACGAAACCCTGGGGAGGACCATTCTCGTGAGAAATTTTTGTCTGGAATTTATGGGGTTTTCCTATTTACATTAAATTTAAAAAATCAAACCCCCAAAGGAGGTTGATATTAGACAGCATGCATACGAACAGTGCAAAAATTCACTTTTTACAGAGGATGCTCTGAGGGGCTCTCTTGTCTTATGACAGAATGGGTCAGGTTGGAANTGTGACCTCAACCAGGGCTGAGCAGAGGGGTGGGATCACCTCCCTCGACCCACTGGCAACATACTTTCTTTGTACCGCAAAATGCACATGATTCTGTTTGAAAAATCAATTCACTTAAAAAAAAAAAAAAANAGTCATCTGATCCAACCTTCCCGCGCAAGCAGGGTCATCCCAGAGCACACGGCACAGGATTGCATCCAGATAGTTCCTGAATATCACCCCAGTGAGGGAGGCTCCACAACCTCTCTGGGCTACCAGTTCCAGCACTCAGTCACCTGCACAGTAAAGAAGCTCTTCCTCATATTCAGGTGGAACTTCCTGGGCACGAGTTTCTGCCTGTTATCTCTTGTCCTATTGCCAGGCACCACCAAGAAGAGCCTGGTTACATCCTCTTGGCACCCTCCCTTCAGACACTTACAGACATTTATGAAGTCCCCTCTCAGCTGCTTCTTCTCGAGGCTGAGCAGACCCAGCTCCCTCAGCCCTTCTTCATTAAAGGGATGCTCCAGTTGCTTGGTCAGCTTTGTGTCCCTCCACTGGACCTGCTCCGGGAGCTCCATGTCTCCCTTGTCCTCAGGAGCCCAGAACTGGACACAGCACTCCAGGTTGTGACCTCAACCAGGGCTGAGCAGAGGGGTGGGATCACCTCCCTCGACCCACTGGCAACATACTTTCTTTGTACCGCAAAATGCACATGATTCTGTTTGAAAAATCAATTCACTTAAAAAAAAAAAAAAAAAAAACAACCACAAAAACCCCTTCAATTTTTTTGTAAGGTTACAAATATCTTGGCAGGAATGAGATGAATGTATCAGGGGAGCTTCTGAAATATTCAAACTTTTATGAGAATATTAAACCTTTTCTTAAAACAAAGCACTGTTAATCCTAAAAAATATCATGAGTATATTATTTTCACATTTTACCCTACTACATAAAAGCCTAAAATGGTGTCTGTTTTAAAAGTTCTGTTTACAACCAGACTAAAACCTGGCTGGTGTAACAGCTTACTAATACATAACACAGTATCCAGTCAACTAATTTCATCAGTATTTTAAATCTATTTTTAGTATAGTACCTATTTGTCTTTATGTGAAGATACAGTCCGGTAGGTTGGGGTGTTTTTATTTGCCTTTAAATTTTCCTTGATGATGCCACCAAATGTCACAAAAATTATGCATAAACCTCTATGGAAGGCCTGTTACTTTTTGGCCTCTTCAGCCTGATTTTGCCTGTGAAAGAATCCAACTGTTTGATTACAGACAATAATTTGAGTGCACACACCAGGACATATGAGGAGTCTCACAAATGAGCAGACTTGTAATGTTCTACCCAACAAATGGCCTTCTGTAAGACGCTGAGAATACACATTACAGTGTCAGAAGTTCAGAGGAATAACCCAGCTCAAATACCTTTCCATGGAACACTTCCTGCTACAACACAGTGTTCTACTCACTATATTCTTCACAGCTTTATTCTGTTCCCATTAGCTGGAGAACACAAACCAGGAATCACCAGCAATCACAGAATAATATTCTGTTAGAGTCTTTAAACAGAAGTAGAAACCATTTTTACCCTAATATTAGGGATGTTAGGTTTTTATTCTTTTTATATATAGAATATTACACTTAATAATCATCGTGTTTACATGATGTCTACCTTTTTATCTGTACATTTATATGTCCATGAATATATGGCATTTCCATATATATATAAATAAATATGTGTGCATGCACATCATACACATAAGTTATGCCTGTCGTGTATGAATAAAGTGCAAGAACACTTTTGTGATTACTGTACATAGCACTAAAAGAGCAAATCAGTTCTACATGTACTTATCTTACATTTACACTTACATTTACTATTTACTATCTTACATTTACTTATCTTGCTTTACCATTAAATGACACAGGGTTATCTACCTCCCAGAGGCAAAACACAGGAATTAATGTTACTGTTCTAAACATCCACTGAACAACAGCATGAAAACTCTCTACATCCATTCTCAATCTAAACACTGACATCTTTGCCTATATATTGGGATTTACATATTTGGTTCATCTTATGACACATTTCAGCATTTTCTTGGCCTATATATTCAGCTGTTTGTCTGATTATTCTTTCACAGTGCACTCTGCATGGTCAAACAGATACCACAAAGCCACAGCTAAAAATGAATCAGAACACAAACAGCACAGCTTGTCTCTGTGAGGATACTCTCTGCCATCACATAGCATCAGAGCTTATATTATAAATAAATAATAAGATTGGTCTACTTACAGTGTCAAATTAAATCTCTGCACATTAAAGAAAGGAGGCTGTAAATATGTCTAAGGCTGCTTCTACTCTCATAAAGCATGTTTTTACATCAAGACAGACTATCTCACCTTTTAGGATTTAAATTAAAGATTTGATCTTGAAGTAATTATCAGGTTAATCATAATCCTATATCTTTTCCCAGAGTTGATGCTGACCACCTATAAGGAGTTAAAAATAGCAATGCTTCAACTCTCATGTAATCTTTATCCAGTTGCTCTCTTGGTGGAGAAGTACACAATCCTTCACTGAAAATAAGGTCACCTAAGAGTCAGGAATGGTGACCTTAACACACATCTACTGACAAATCATTTAAACACTAACATTGGTAACTGTCTCTTGAGCACAAAATGAAGACAGACGATCCACAGCTCTGCCTTGTTTACTGTTAGTGGTATCTTTTTGGGAGGGCTAAAGGCATGGGGTTCTGTCATTTCTTACACAAAGAAGTAAAGCCAAAACTAGGTAGAACGAAGCATGCTGAAACCCAAAAAGCAGATTTCCTTTTATAGACAGGCCTTGGGACATCACTGCTTTCCTCCCCAGCTGTCTTGAAGAACCATTTATCTATTATCAAGGGAAAAAAACTTGGCTGTAGACTAGAATTTCTTGATATACTGATCCCGAACAGCAAACTCTAGGTCAAAACACACATGTACTATTCCTGTTACTACTGTATGTGACTTCCAACAGAGGACAATATTGCTTCATCCTCAAGAAGAAACAAGCTGTAATGAATGCAGAGGGAAAAACAGTACAAGTAGCAAAAGGGGGGAAAAAAATCATATGATGACATACCAGGCAGTAAAAAATGAGGGTTTTGAACAGAGGAATGGCGCTACCTTGTAAATTATGAAACTATTCTCACAAGCATTAGCAAGAGATAGAGTACAAAGTTCTACAGTTTGTTTTACTTCCTAGCACTCAATTAATTTGAAAGGAAATTACCTGTTAATTTAATTTAGGTTTAATATACCTGTTTATGTTTATTTATTATTTATTACCTGTTATTTTTTGCTTTCCTCCCCCACCCTCACTCAGTACCAGTTGTTCCAAATTCATCTAGCACCTGAAAATTGATTCTAGGTCTCACTCATGCTCATCATCTGAGATCCTAAATGTCATATTTGGATTTCCTCTCTATGCCAAAAAAGAGCAGATACCTAAACCAGAATACAGGTACTAATGTGGCATTTTAATTGTATTTACCATTGTTGCATTGCTTGGAAAATCACAGGGTCCTCAGAAGTACAGCACCTTACACATGTGCTTACTCTCTTAATCTTTTAATAAATTGCTTTTAATAAAATACACAAACCCCAGATTGCCAGTTGGTACTATCAGAGAGCCAGTCATGAACATTTTATAGATCCAAAGCAGTGTTCTCTGAGATTCCTCTTTACAATATATGTCAACATACATCAAGGGAGGAGAAATGCATTCCTGAACATCTCCTCAAATTACAAAAGCATCTTAGAGCACTTAATTTCTGACAAAAACACAGACAGCCTGGGTCCGAAGGAGCGCTTTTTCCTGTATCATCATTCAAACACCTGCAAATCCAAGCTGTGCTGAGCAGGCAGTCTTTTTGCCACCTTTGGCATGAAACCCAGAACCCTGTTGCACCCCATTCTTGTTCAGACAATAAAAACCCACTGGGGCTTGGGGTCTTGGGAGTTGCTCATTCCCAGACAGAGCTCAGTAGTGGCTGAGTGGTAAGGAGGAGCACCCAAAACTCTTTGGATTGCTATCATAAAAGGGTCTGGGTGGAGAATGCAGAGAGAACAGTGGTAAGAAAAAAAGTATGTGTTGGTAGACCAACAGGAACATTACCTTGTATGGTTTGTGTTTTGTTTTCCATTAGCTGTAGGGGAGGAATGTAAACAGTCTTCTCAAACTGATGTCAATTTGGATTAAACCAGAAGACCTCTCAGTAAGGCCCTGTGTGAGAAGAATGATTTGAGTTTCAAATCAGAGCCTTTTTAATTGTTTTGCCCCTAGATCTACTACAAGCTCATTTGGGAGCAATTAACTCTTGAGTACAGAGAATTATTTTATTTTTAAACCTAGTGAAACTATCAACTAGTTTGCATATCAAACAGTATCAGAATTTTAACCTTTTTTTTTGATAAGATGGACAGTTATACCTAAAATAACAAAAAGACAAGTATCTGTATGACTTCTGCTTTTTGTGAATGGATGGATGCGCCATTTTGACTGCTAAGTTGAAGTCTTGGCTGACTCTACTATACTAATCATAAAATATTTCCATCTGTAGCTCAGTGTGTGTGTGTTAAACCCACTGATATGTTATGAATGCTTATGGCTGTGCATAAGAGTGTGCTACATCAATTATCTTGTGTGCGGACTTCTTTCTTTGGCACGACCTCTGTGTTTTTAAAGGGCTACTTTTTGTAAGAAAGAAAAAAATAAAAAACCAACAAAAAACCCAAACTGCATAGAAGAGGAAAAAGCAGTTTCATGTTGAACCTCTTCTATTTAACCCAAGCATCTTCCTTTGTCTGGCCTTATGCTGTTGGTACCACAGGGCACACTTTTCTGTTTGCATTCTGGCTCCTCCTCTGCTTCTCTCCCTGTCCTAGTAATCAGGCTGCTGTCTACAAAAACATGTGGAAAAAGAGTGGAGACCTTTTTTCATCCCACTGTTCAGAAAAATTGTAATACTTGCTTCATAAAACAATCTCTCTTTTGACGAATACCCCTAGGACTGTTCATGCTGTTTAGATTGCATTTAGTTTTAGATGCATTTTAGATTTCTTACCACATCCCAGTTTAGTCCCATAGTATGGGTGAGTAACTGCACACATCAAGCTGTACGTCTACAAGTCAGTGTAATAATAACATGGACTGCAGTTAGGCCTCTGGTAAATTAGTATGAATTCTTTAAAATATGCCATGTGTTCATGTATGTGCTTAGTATCTCCTGGAGTATCAGTTCATTTTCTAATTACCTGGAAGTTCTGTGAAGAGCTTCTACCCATTACTGAATAATTCTGACTGTCATGAATTTAGTGATCACAAAGAGCGAGTTCATTATTTAATGATATACTGAAGCAGTCAAGACTTGACAGTCTGTGTAAGCATGATTGACTTAAAATAACCAAGGCAACCCAGTTTCTAAGTACATTCTCCTATTCCTTTTATGCTCCCTTTTCATGTCACCACTGCTCATAGTCTTTTGTCTTGGTTTTATTTTCTTCTCTCCCTCCAATGGAGTGTACGAGTTTTAGTACCTCTCCAATCAACAGAAATGCAGTGTTCTTAGCCACCTCATTTACTATATATTAATGTGGGGCTCTTCATGTAATCGAGCATCCTAAAGGCCTTACAAGCCATTCAATTACCTGTCACAAGTCTAATTACTGTATGTAAGCACACTGCCTCGCTGAACTGAGAAAATGCTGCATGCAGGCATTGATTTTATTCAATAAAGTGGTTCAGTGCAGTTCATGATAACTGAACAGTAAGGTCCTTTATGCTATGGTTCCAAACAAATTGAATTTGAACTCTCTGAAAGGGTAAATTCCACAAAGTACATATGTTTCATTACTTCCAGGATGTGAAAGGGAGGAAAAAAAAAAAAAAGAAAAAGGACGAAGTTAAAACTAAGTGAAAAGTATTGCAAGTGCTAAAAACAGAAACTGTGAAATTACTTTTGAAGAAAAGACAAGACTAGAGTTATTCAGTACTGAGGTTTCTAACAGTTTTGTTTGCTGTGCTGGTGGCCTTTCACAAAGCTTCCACACCCAACTTCTCATGCACATCCATAACATGCTGAAGCCCGAATAGTTGGGCTTGATTTCAGCAAAGTTTGCAAGTGTTCCTGCTCTTACCAGAGCATCCTGCTGCAATCTGTGCCTGATGATCTCAGGCTCATCGTGGCTGCTCCACATCACAACTGCAGCCAGTGGCTCTTCGTCCAGCATAGCAGCAGCCAGGAGGGCTTAAGCAAACCTTCTGCCATATGAGTGCTCCCTCTGCTCTGTAGCTCAATTGGGATCTTTACTGGTCACAAAAACCTAAGGTCCTCATGCATCTCCCGTTCTAAAATCCATCCCACTGACTTTGCAATGCTGCTAGCATTGCAATTTGTGCCTTTGCTACTGATTCAGGATGAAATGGGCCACCTGCTACTAAAAAAGACCTTCCTATTTCCTGATATAACCTGGTTACTACTTAAGAGGTCCTAAGCTTTAATGATAATCCATGCAACCTGCTCACATACAAGACCTCAGACATTTATTCCTACTCTCTCTCAGTGTGAGGTCTTGCAAAACCCAGAGAAATCAAACTGGATCTACCCTAGAGGCTTGTAAAAGTTAGCCTTTTGGGGGATGGCTGTTGCTTTAGAGGACCCAAAGCTGTTAGGTGAATTAGTCTGCTGTTTCTAAGCAATGACAGATTACACGGAGAAATGTAAATGATTCTTTGCATTCCTTCCAAAGAGCAATTAATTAAATATTTAAACTAATACAAAACAGCTTAAACTTAGGATCTGAGCAGACCTTCTTGGAAAAATATGCCTTTATTTAGTTATGTAATTGAGCATTTCCCTATTTGGTTTGTTGTTGGGTTTTTTGTTGTTTTTGGTTTTTGTTGTTGTTTTGGTTTGGTTTTTTTAAAAAATATAGGTTACAAAAGCATTAAGGCTTTAATTCCGACCATACTACTACCGGTATTTGGAATTGTACAAGCAACCTCTTTGGCTTGCTGTTCTCTGAAAAACTGTGGGTCAGACAAAGCAGTTCCCATTAGCATAGACTCAGGAAAGTAGTCTCAATGGGACCTTTTAAATAACAAGAAGTCCCTGAAACTGACAGTCAGAACCCCTGAAGTACACGGGTGAAGTTAAGACAGCAGCAGACAGTATGTGTACAGACTCTAGCGGTATCTATGCCATAAAGCCTTGCTAGACGGTGACAGAGGCCACAGAGATTTAGGAAGCCCCAAACTCCCTAATCTTGGTGAAGTATCTGAATCAGCAAAATCACGGCCGCAGATGCAGCTGTGCCCATGCATGCTTCTGTCACTTCAGCATACCGTGCTCAGTAAAGGTGTTGCTATTCTGTGTAGTTCTTAGCAGTGACATTCTGAAGAAAACTCCAGTCTTTAAAGTATTATTAGTATTATTTAGAGTATGAAGTATTATGTAAGCAACTGGAGTGGACTCTGTACCACATGAAAATGACAGGTTCCCTATTGTCCTCCCTACTGCAAAAGATGCACTTGAAGTTTTGGAAAAAGGAATTTAAATTATTTACATTTATCAGGGGTACTTCATCAAGCAAAATCCTTTAACCAGTTGAAAATAAAGCAGAAGAATAACTGCAAGAAATGTATTTACTGCCTTACTTATCATAGCTATTTTTTTGGTTTTGCCCCAATAAGCACAATAAGCAAGGAATGTTCTCTTTCATGTAGTCAGATGGTCCAGTAGGCAGCAACTGCAGCTATTGAGTTTGTTGCTGTTGCACATGATGTTAGAACTCGTGCAAAACCACTAAGAATACTCTTTAACATGTTCGGCAGTTCATAATTTCTTTCCCTAGAGTTCAAATCAATTACAACTTTATTGCCACTGACAGGCCACAGATCAAAGCATAGATTATCTGACTTTGTCCAGGTGATGTTGCAAGTCAACATGGAGGCTGAGAGTTGAATACAAACTGTCTGGTTTCAAGCCCTCCTTACTCACCATATTTTTCCAGTACCTGCTTATTCAGATTACCATGAATTTTGGACCTGGGTGAATTTAATTACTTTTTTCTTTTAAATTAACTTAGGGTGCCCAATGTATTTTACATGGTTAATAAAAATTATACAGTGGGATCAGAAAATCTAATGATGGGAGAGAATTTAACAGATGTGATCTCAGTACCCTTGCTCCTTATGGTATACTAAGAAGCACTCTGCTCCACTGAAGTGAGAGCCACATCTGACAAAGAATAATACAAAACATGTCAGAGGTCGGTTCTACCCTAATAGTAAATAATGCACATCCTTTTCATTTTTATTTAATTGAGAAAACATATTTTATTTATTAAATTTGGAATTGTGCCTGTCCACCTTCCACATCTGAGCAGCATTCAAGGGGGAAGACACAAAGGAAATCATTGGAGTAGTCAGAAGATTTGCATTTTTGTTAAGCCCAAGACCAAGAAGGCCATATTGTTGTATGTGCCTGGTTTGGTTACAGAAGGTGGATTGCCTCTGTTCTTGTGCAAACTTGCTCAAAATAGAACCAGTGTTATGAAATCCTGGTGCTGAAAATGCATAAAACCAGAAAAAAAAAAGTTTATTATCATTTGCATAATAAGTAATTAAAAGGATGCGCTAGGAAAAAAATTGCATAAAAATTAGGGTATCTGACTCACAGTAATGTCTTAAAAGGTCAGATTTGAGAGTAGTGAACTGATTTCCAACTCGTTCCATCTACCACTTTACTATCTTAAATTATTTTTGAAGTTACATTTCTAAAGTAGGATGAGCTTTCTGATTACAATTTCACAGAACAAGGGAACATGGCAGTCCATAAGCCACTGCCACTTTTGCTTGGCTTAGAAACGAATTGATAAAATCTGCAGGTTTATCCCACTCAGACCCCCTGCTAGACAGATCCCTGCTCACCACTTCCTAATGGACTGGTCTCTGTGTAGGGTTTTTTCCCCGACATTTTCGATCACTCCAAAACAAACACATTTAAGCACGGTCTATAAAGAAAGCTTTCTTCCCCAGATGGTCTTTGTTTTTAAGACTGCCCCTACACATTACAAAATCTGAATTTTACTTGACAAAAATCCTCATTGTGGATGCTGCAATGCCAAGATATAAATCTACAGCGATCCCCAAAGCAAAGGGCAGATTGCACATTTTTAGGTGAGGTCACGACAAGTTCTCCTCGGCTTTGTGCTGGCTGCGTCTCTGAGGGAGTAGCAATCCTGATGTCAAGTTACTGCAAAATGCAGGACCTCGGCTTCACGGGTCTTCATGTCCTCCTTCCTCTTGCCCCCTCTGAAAGCTGCCTTCTATTTGAAGTATCCTCCATACATTTTTAATGTAAAGGCATATATTTTGCTTTTAGGTCGCTCGCCCTAAGGTGCTATTTAACCCTTTCTTCTGGGCTAAACCTGTAGCCTCCTCTGCCACCTCCACCACACGCACACCTCCGGCTCCAAGGACGGGGGGACCCAAGGGCTCGGCGTCCCTCTTCCCACCGGCACTACAGCCGCCTGCCTCAGAATTAGATCATCTTACGCTGATTAAGAGAGTTCAAGACCGGCACCGCTTGACAGCCAGGTCTGCACAAACAACCCGAGGGCCTTTTTAATAACTCGTGGGCCGCCGGGACCCGGGACGGGGGCTGGGGCACAGCCGAAATCACCCCCGGAGTCGCTCCCGGCGCTGACGGGGGGCTCGGCGGAGGAGATCCGGCTTCGGCCCCAAAGAAGATCCCTCCTCGCATGCCGTGGTATTTCGCTCGGGTTTCCCCTCTCCCGGCCCAGATTGCTCCCTTCCCACTTATCACCCGGGGGAAGGGAGGGAAGCAGGGAGGGGGAGGTTTTCCGTGCGCAGCCCGACGCAGGTGACGGGAGGGAAGTCGAGGGGCAGCACGGGTCCCTGACCCAGATAGCTCCAGGGCACTGCCCGCCCGAGGAATAACTCTGCCGCCCTGCCGCCCCCGGCCGTCGTCCCCTCGCCACTTTCCCCCATCCTCAAGATGTCCGCTGCTCCTGCCGCCGCCGCNTGCCCGGGCAGGCAGGGAGAGCAATGCCCAGCAGCTTCCGGGAGTGCCAAATAAAGACAAGTCCAGAAAGGGAGAGAGACGGTGGCAGAGATGGAGAAAGAAAGCAAAAAGTGGGTGGAGTGTGAAAATGGAGAGAGAGGGAGAGGGAGAGGTGTTTCACGGCGGCGGCTGGGAATCTGCGGGGAAGCGGCAGTGGTGGAGCATCACGGAGGAGCAGGGTGTCCCTGAGTACAGGCAACCCAGGGTGGAGGCCACCCCATGGCCGCTGCTGTGGTGGCCCTGCGTCTACGGCTTGAGAGAGTTGGAAGTGAGCACCCCACAAGACACTTTTCCACATGGGAAAGAAGAGTGGGGTCCGTGTGGAAACCATCAGAGCCCTCACCTCACAAGGTGGGGAAGGTCGAGGGCAGCCTCATGTACACCTGGATATTTCATTGCCTATTCTGGGCTGGACTAAACTGTTCCCGCCTGACCATGGCTGTAGCTGGGCCCACCGTGGGGCGGCTGCCCTCATTCAGTGTGGCCATGAAATGGCCAAACCAGTGGGCAAACCCTCATGCTTAGGCCTCACTAGTCAAGCTCTCCGGGCTTCGCACCGCTCTGTACCCCCTGCCAAATGGAAGCATGAGTGTTCTGCAGTTGTGCGGTGCTTGTCACCACGCAGTCCCAAGGGACATTCACCCGAAATCAGCTTCACGTGCTCGTATCGAGTGATTTGGCTTTCTGCACAGAAGTCTTGGGAGAAGACCATGAATTCACAGCCTCTAGAAAAACAGTTAGCTCTTCAGTGGAAAAAAAAAAAAAAGGGCACTGAAGGTGATAATAAAAAAGACCACATGCAGTTTTCAAGTCAATATATTTCTCAAGTCAACCATGAGGTCATGCAAAAACAGCAGCACATTTTTCTATCAAATATATAGCTTATTTTAGAAGAATTTATGTTTCATTTCTGATGGTCTGACAACACCCCTGTAAAACACAGAACATAAGGATTTGTTTTAATTGTACGGCAGTTAAATGTGTGATGAGGAAAGTCATATTTTAACACGAATGCTATGGTTAATAGCAGCTTGCAGACCTCACATGCCTAAAGTCGGCATTAAGCAAAAGCAAGCAGACTGCAAGGATCTGTCTGGGATCCAAACTCAGTGGTGCAGACAGTGTAATTGGCACTGGAAATTGCAGAAAAATCACTGGTGCAGCTTCCTATATGAAGTGAAATGAACTAGCTCTCCTTGGCATATACAGGCAGCCAGATGAAATCAACAGAACAAGCACATGTTTTAAACCAGAGGGTCTTGCCAAACCTTCCAAAAGTGTAAAGGTAGTATGGAATTGAAGACCTGATTCCAAAAATGTACAGAACACAGAAACTACTCAAAAGAAATGAGAAACAAGCCCAGAAGATCTTCTGGAAGGAAAACCCAAAAGGATTAAGGAACAGTGAAACTACTACACTTAGAGTAAAGCTCCAGGTCTGTATTTCTTACAACTCAGAGGGAAAAAAAAAAAATCTCAATACTTGTGCAGTGTCAGCATGATAAATTGAAAGTTCATGATGATAAATGCAATGGAGTTTCTGCAGAATGTCAATTTAATTTGAGAAAATGTATTGTAGTTAAGTGATGGAAAGTTTTATAAGCTCTTATTGTAAGAGCTCAGTTGAGCACGTCACATCATCCTTTTACATAATGGCCATACAGAAAAAAAAGGAGAAACTGTGAGGCATTTCTTTTCTGTGGAAAGTTTTATGAGGCTACCAAACCACCAGATGCCCTACATGTCTAAAACATGTCTGTAATCCATCTTCGCTCCTGTCTTCTAGTGCTTTCTTCTCAAAACAGTCAAGTCATTTCTTCTTATCCCAAGGAGAATTTTGGCAAACCTAAAAGGCTTAGGCTAAGGTAAAAGGAGCAACTAGAAGTAATAAATTTAGGGAGAAGAGAAAAAAGGGAGATTCAGTAACTGTAAAGTGTCCTCATAAAAGGCAGGAAACCCAATGCAAGCAAAGATAAAAGAAGTAGTCTCTGAAAATGCTAGAGAAGAAAGCCTTGGGGTTTCTATAATAAATAAAGGTAATCTGAAAGGGCATTCTATTAAAGAACGTCATAATTTTGAATTCAGGCTGAGCAACGTCCCCCTAAAGAGAATAAATAAAAGATATGCAAATTTTGGACTTTGCAAAATATTGTATGTGAAAAAAAAAAAATTGACTAGATGGCATGCATTTGTTCTCTCCCATCAGGAAAAGGGCTTGGGCAGCATTAAAGAATAAGTTTTGAAAGGGGTATTGGAATTGGCATCAAGTGAAACACTGAGCAAGGAATGACTGGAACATCAGGTCTAGGGGCTGGACACTTTGTCCTCAATCTAGCAATCCATTCAGATATACAAAAAAATACACTGACACCTGTAATTGTAACATTAACAGTTAAAGGTTTTTAATCTGTGTACTTTTTTTTAGTGAGGACAGGGTCACCAATTTCTGGATCAAAACATTCCAAAAACACCTTATAGTTCTAACTTAGGCCATGGTCCTCTTGAAATGTTAAGGAGCTCTTCTTAAGCAAGAGGTGCCGTAATAGCTGTGTTGCAGGAAGTTACCCAGTTAAAGCGCAGCAGCTTATGGAGTATAGTGGATTTGATTTAATATAAATTTATGATTTTTTTTTCATTTTACTTACTAACTTTGCTGCTGCAGACATACTGTGCCAAGGCTGGCATGCTTTATTCCCTTTTACAGAAGAGTGTATTTCTAAAGTTGTGCAGGGATCCCAAAGTACACATCAGAAGCTGTAGAGAAAGGGTATAAAAATCTCTGTAGAATGACAGCATTGTAACCTACTTAGAAGTACTCTGGTGCATCTTTTATTTGCATACATGTTTTTCTCCACAGAAGAAGACTTAAAAATATTAATTCTTACTTTCCTAGTCTGTGTTGAGCATGGACTTTCCATATATATGATTGTAGAATTTCTCTACTGATGAAAGTTGCATCTAAATGATCCACAGATAAGTTTGGAGAAAATCACAAATATTGTTGCTCATTGCCTTGATTTCATGCAGTCTGTCTTTGCTGGGGCAGTGCAGAAAATATGGATTAAAATTGCAGAAGCACTTACTGATGTGAAATATCATGTGAAATTGGAATATCATGTGAAAATCTTGGTAGTGTGATTTGCTAGATGTGCTTTAATAATATTGGAGTGCATTCAGGACATATAAAGATGGCATTTGCTTACCAAATCTGCCGTTTAGTCTACAGAATTTGAAAAACAGCATATTGGTAATAAACAAATTTGATCTGTGGAGAGCCCTTTATGGTTATCTTCTACAGATCAGGTGTCAAAACATGCAGGAAAAAAATAAAGGGAAGATTGTGCCAGAGAAGTGGACTGCTTTTCCTCTTTCAGACTGGGGTGAAAACTGTCATCGTTCATACTGTTCACCTGTAAAATATGCAGGCAGATTCAAATTATGTTTCATTTCATAGCTGTCGCTCTTCTGCTTTTTTTATCTCTTCTCTATATTCTTTTTTGTGCAGTAAGGTCTGGGGGTGTGGGCTCTCATAATTGTACATTAATTAGTTGCATGCTTCTTTTTAGACATCGCAACATAAAAAGTAATAAGCAAATAAGCACATGCTTATCATTAAGTATGTCAGTAATGGCATCCCTGTGCAGCAGAGCACTTAAGCATTCCCGTTGTATTTAAGCAGCTTGTCACATAGGGATGGAATTACTCACTTGTTTATTATTCAGTATACATATAAGAGCTTTGCTGATTCCAAGGGGAAGTTGTTCCGATTGCACAAATACAGTTCGGTGGCTGCTTTTACTAATGGTAGTTTTGTAGTTCTGTGGAGGTTTTGGGAAAGCTCCTCAGTAGATATGGTAGGCTTGGGCCTCAGCTCTGCTAAGTATTTTCATTGCCCCGTCTGGTGATGATCATGGGATACAGGCTAAACAACCTCTTTTATACACTACTGCATTTTGATATGGATTTCAAGTGAAGTGTTGTGGTTTTGATTTAATTACAGGCAGAAATTTGCAAGGAGCTTTTAGTGAGGGTGATTTGACTGAGCGAATCTTCCCAGTATGTGATTGTGGTGCTACTGTGCCACCTTGAACTCTCTTGCTGTGTATCAAACCTAAGGAAGCAGTAGTCAAACAGAATAACCATGTCTTACTCATTGATCAGTGTTAGTTTAACCATTTTAGTATCTTAGCATTTCTGTTTAAGCTTCCTGGTTCTGTTTTCACCTTCATTTCAATCTGGGATGCGGGGGATCCTTTAACAGAGACTACAGTGTTCTCTCGTGAGGCCTCAGTACAACTAAACAAACCTAAGCTGCCTGCTTCCAGCTTAGGAGTCAAATGCACAGTTCTACTTTGGTAGAGTTTCAGGACAACTTCGCCATGGTACTGGCTCACTGCTCCAGACCCAGATGTGAGCTGTGAAGTATCTTAGTAGGATAATTGCAGCTGGTTAAGTGTCCATGCTCTCAACCTAGTCTTTGCCAGTGCTTTGTTACCCATCTGCAACAGAGGAAAACGAAAGTGTACCCAAACACTACCAGAAGTCAGGACCAAATAAAGTGTTTCGTGGTCATCTTCATACCACAGCTTCTTTTGACTCATTCCAAGTGTCCCGCCATCCCTGAAGCTTCAGTCACTCAGAACATGCAAATGGGTCAGGCATGGAAGTCTGGAGTTTTAATCCGTGTATTTTTGCGGCTGCATTATTTTCTTAGTAGGTGACATTCTTTCCCTTGTTGTCTGGCTGCTGTGTTTCTTTCGTCACTGTGTGGATGATGGCATCACTGTCGTGATCAGAGCTTGTCAAGACTTTCTGTGTCTACATCATCAGTAAAATGCATGCATCAGTCTTCTTCATGTACTAGTGGCAGTTAAAATCCCTCATCTAGTGATCAGTCAAAATAATTTTTGCTTATTGCTGAGGAGGCTCTGACATGACTTCCTTTTTTTTCCCCAGTAAATCCAGGTTGCAGTTTGTTTCTTTTTTCCATCTCCTAGATGTATAAAGTCAGCTCTAAACTTTTTCCTGGGCAGACTTAAAAGTTATTCACTGAGATCAATATTCTTGTTGCATAGGAAAGCCCTGACAGCTGGTGCAGCAGAGGTACTGAAAAATCCAGATGCACAGAAAATAAGATTGATTTTTTTTTCCTGAAAAGCTGGTGATATTTGAAATTCTCTTTATTAATGAATTCAAGGTTTACTGTGCAAAGTACTGGGCTAGAACCTTTTTTTGTTTGTTTAAAATACAGAATCACATGATTCAAGGGAATGTTTTCTTTAAAGAAAACACCTAATTAGGCAGAATTTGTGGTAAAATCACATGAATTGATAACTTAATAAGATTTTTTTTACAGAGAGATCACTTTGTAGGATATAATCAACTAGCAGTGTGGGCAGATAACCAATGTGTATTCTGAAAGATATAAATTTAGTGTTGTTCCAAGCATTTAAATAGACTGTGTTCTTATTTAAACAGTGGTTCCTAAGTAGTGTACCCCCAGTTGAAGTCATTACAGGCTAAGTAAGTCAAAGAAAAAGTCTCTTAGAAACAGAATTGCTCCGTTCTTCCACAACAGTTAATAAGCTACCCGGTGACATTTGCTACCCCCTTCTCCCAATGCTGTACCTAGTTGGTTTTGTCCATCTCCAAGCTCCTTTGCACGATGTGGGTGAGAGGAAAGCAAGAAAGGCAGTTAGTCCCTGTTAGATCAGTTCACTCGGGCAGTAAATAAAGACCTTTACCTCAACATAGTCACACATTTAGCTACTGACAGGTGTCTTCTGTAAATACACTTACTACCTTTATACAGAGGGGGAAAACCCATGAGTTTTGAATGTGATTCTTTGAAATATTTTACCCAGTCCTTGAAAGAAGCTGAGGCGATTTGTGCTTTTCCCATGCAGAATGCCAGGCACGACAGCCATGGGAATTTTCTCCTGCTCTTTCAACCTCACCCTCAACCAAGAACTTGAAGGGTCAAGATATCTCAGTCTTGTATCCTCCCAAAAAATTACACTGCTGGCAAGGATCCCTAGTACTTATATTATTATGCAGTATTATCAGCCTAAATTATTATTTTTCAATTTATGACTTACATAGATTAGGAATGCAGAGCTGATCAGGCACAGCAGCAAAGAGCCTAGCCTAGTCGTTTACTCCAGCTTTTATATTCTTCATGGCAAGTGAAGTGGCATATTTTTATTTTACAATCTTTTGAGGGCTTTTTAAGACTAGACCCCTTTTTCTGAAATCTGTCCTTCTCAATGCATGATTTCCCCATACATCTGTGGCAGAAGATCTTCCTCTGTTGAACAAGGAAGGTTTTACTTTGCATATATAAAGCCAAAAAAGGGTTTAGGATTAATCCAGCCAAGGAATGGAATGGAATGGAATGGAATGGAATAGAATAGAATAGAATAGAATAGAATAGAATAGAATAGAATAGAATAGAATAGAATAGAATAGGAATAGGAATATTTCAGTTGGACAGTACCTACAATGATTGTCTAGTCCAAACAGCCATATTACCTTTTTTAATTTTTTTTTTCCTCAAAAAGGGAGGGGTAACAAAGTAAAGCAACAAAACATAAAGAAAAGTAACAAAACATACTTGAATTTAATACCTAAAATGGATTGGAGGAACTATAAATATTTCACACTGATGGGATGAAATCCTGGTTCTCCTCAAGTTAGTGAGTGTTTTGTTGCTGGCTGACAGGGTCAGCATTTGGGACCCCACATGTCTGAATTAATGATTTACTTGAATAAATGTAGGCTGATCATTTAGGTATCAGAAAGAATATTTTTGTTTCAAAACCAGTCATTAATATCATTCTTATTTTCTTCCTTCCCTGTATTTGCAAAGGCAGTGCACATACTGCACTGTGTTTCTAAAAGCTATCATTTTCTTTAGAAAAGAATATTGTTTGCTCTCATGAATAATTTATTTTGGAGTTCTCTTTTAATCCCTCATCAAATGTGCCATTCTTGTATCTTCATAAAGGAAGAGAAAGGAAAACAACACTCTAAGGCTGATTTATGAATTGGACCATGAACACTAAAAATATATAAAAGCTTGGTATAAATAAGGACTTCAATTTTGATTCTAATTCAGTTGTATCAGTACCTCTTGAACAATACTATTGATTATATACAGATTTCCACTATTATAACTGTCTTATCACAGAGTATGAAAAAAGGAGCATGAAAGATAGATATGATGAAGATTTGATATTTAACCTTGAGCTGATAAGGCTAAGAATATATGTAGGTTTTGAAGGGAAAAAAAGAAACCCTTAGAGTACAATATAAATTAAACTATGAGTAATATGTAATTTATAATATTTGTGAAACAAATAGTTGATAGAAGAACTTTTCGTCCACATTCCTTTACATCCCATTATTGAAAAATAAATGATTAAATGCAAAGGAAAAAAAACCTAGAAGCACCTTCATAGAAAATCTGTGGCCTACGGATGCTTGTTATTAGATTACCTGTGGTAGTTGTAAAATGTTAAATTATTTTAAACCCAAAGAGTTTAAAGGTTGTATGTATTTTTTCTGTGGTAATTTACTATTCAATGAAGAAAAGCAGAATATCAATCTCAGCCATGTAAATGTTTTCATTTTTCTGAAATGCAGATACTAATTTTCTGCAGTACTTTTTCAGTACTTTTCTGTACTAAGAGTACAACCAAAACTCGAAAGTCACAATGTCACATTTCTGACTGTTGGCTGAGTGTCAACAAATAACAAGCATTTAGTATAGGTAAAAATACACTTATATATTCGTGTTTCCTAATACTCTCCAGAAGGACAATGATGTAAAAAACTCAGTTCCTCAGAGGAGAACTTCTGCAAAAATACATTTCAGTACAGAGACTTGATGGACGATGGGCAGTGCACCTGAATGTGTCCCGGGGCTTTTAGTAGTTGAAATCTCATACAGGAGCCTTTCTGAGTGAAACACCTGCTGACTTTAGTCCATTTATGTTTGAGGGAGAGCCTCAGCTTTGAAGGTCTGGTTGTTCCAGGGTGATTGAAGTCAGCACAAGTTTAGTCACTGATTTGAGAGAGTGGGTGGCAGTTCTTAGGGGTCCACTCCTGTTCCAGCCGAAGCCCACTTGGATACTACCATTATTTAATAGAAGATAGCTCTAGCTCAGGAAATAATTAGTAAAAATGTCCTTAAGCCCTTGTGCAGTTGAATCAGCTCACCTTTGAAGTCTCTCTCCTTCAGATGGTGGGGCTGTTGACGGGAACAGCAGTAGCAGCTGCTGTGTGGGAGTGTGTGTGTGTGTCTTGCCCAGCAACCTCCTTCACTGACAGTGGATTTCACCTCCCACGCTCCACCTGCGAAGGCCGTGACTACTCAGTTTCTATCCAGCAGCACTGGATGCAGCCTGGCATCAATACTCGGCTGGAAAGCGGTTGCAGCGCTGAAATAACACATCCATCCTCCCCCCCCACCAAAGGCAAATTCATGACCTTCAGGATAGGTGGAAAGGTGTGATCGTGCGCAGAATGATAAATAGAAACGAACCGGTGTTCTGTCGGGACTGGTTTGTCGTGTGTGTGTGTGTGTGTGTGTGTGTGTGCAGACACAAAGAGTGATCTGTTTGTATAAGGAATTGCAGAACTAACAGTCACAGTGGCCGCCCCTCTGTTGTCACTATACACATTAAATGGAGACTGTGCTGTTAAAATATTCCATCAAGGGCACCGAAACATCTATTTTTCTCTCTTACTATTTATTTTTTGGCCCAGTACTTCTTTTTTGTTTGGTTTTTTTTTTTTTTTTAGTTTGTAACTTCTTTTGTAGAAAAATGTTCACATTCGCTTTTGTTTCATTTTATTTAGTTTTATTTGCATGATAGAATATGTCAGATGCAATGCATAAAATTGCATAATGTGTAATGAAAAATATTTTAAATATTAATATTTATAAGGCAAATAAAATATATTGTTTATTTATTAGGCATAGAAAATATAATATATAAAAATATATATCGGAGAATCACAGATTTTTTTAATGTTGGAAGGAACCTCTTGAGGTCATCTAATCCACTGGTCTCTAAATTATGGGGGTTTTTTCCCCAAAAAAAACCCCAACTTTTTCATTTTAATAAGAGTAGTTTCATACAGCTTCTTCTGTCTTATTTAAACCATTTATTTGTTGCATCTTTAAAAAAAGAAGCCAAGATAAGGATTTAAATTATATAAAGTATAGAAAAGAAATTCACTTTTTAGAAAATTTAATCTAAAAGAATGATCACAAAGTTCAGCAGTGTCAGCAACTACTGCTCCTTTGGAACTAATAATAATAGGATGTTTTTTTTTAATGGCATCTACAATTCCATATCTGTGTTATTCTACGATTCTTTAAAATAATCATTCTAATTGTGGAGGTGTCACCTCTTTAAAAACTGGTTTTTCATTCTGTGTGTGAGCCACACCCTGAAAAACCGAAAGGTTTTGCTCATGCCTAATTTAAGATGTAACCTAGCATCAGTGTTAAACCTGTTTCAGTCTGTCATTCTCTAGCTTAAAACGCTGTGTAACTCAAGGCTTTCTAGTGGCTCCTTTAGCAAATCAATTATAATCTGCCACGGTTTACAACTTAATTCCTGCAGCCTAAGGTGCACAGTGTTCTATTCTTCCACTGAAAATAATTGGGGAAAAAAATTCACTGCCTTTTTATTTTGTTTTTCATGGCATTGAATGTAACAAGAAGAGCCAGCTTGATAGCATTCTAAGCTAAACTCTCCTAATTGTGCTCAGGGCAGACAACAGACAATCAAGAGCTCCTGACAGAGGCACAGAAACCTTCAGCCTTTCACCTACGTGCAGCTGATTTTGTGTGTTCTTACAGTGCTTTTCAGCAATGTCTTGATTGCTGATAACTGAGAACCAGACTGGTATCACTCCTGATTGCTCCTGGACTTCTGAAAAGATTTTGTGGGAATTTTTTTTTAAAAGGATTTATTAATTCATGTTTCATTAGGCTATCATGATGCTATAGCCTAAAAGATCCCTAGCTTTAGAGCTTCAGAATCCCTGGGAAG
Source organism: Regulus satrapa (assembly GCA_013396955.1). NCBI lineage: Eukaryota > Metazoa > Chordata > Aves > Passeriformes > Regulidae > Regulus > Regulus satrapa. The sequence goes on from VWZN01017017.1 coordinate 524,985, forward strand.
TTCAGGAACCTGACTCTGTGGTGACCTTTTCTGAAACAAAGGTCAGTGAGCCACAGGCAGACTTGCCAAGTCAACTGTTTTTCCCTGGAGACTAAAGCTTTGTGGTCTTATCCACGGATCTGTTAGGAAACTTGGCCAAGCTGCTGCTTTTCGTTGTCTGAGGCACAATATGTGTGTCAAATGAAGTTTCATACCAAGTGAGAGTGATTTCAGTAAATGGAAGTAAACTGAGTGTTGAAAGAGCTTAAAATCCATCCTGTGGGTCCGTATATGTTGTTTCCAATTTATCACAACTTTAATGATTTCCTAGACTCGGTCATAAGGATGTGTTTTCGTACAAACCTCACTCCTATTTTCACGCTTGTTTTTTTTGTTGTTCTCTCAAAGTTGAGAGGGATGGAACTTATTTGGCATATTAGGGAATTATCTTCCAACTGTTTGGATGAGCTTGGGATCAAAAAATAACCTCATTACTGCTCCTGACACCTCATTATTGTTAACTCATTGTTTCCTATGCCAATGAACTTTTAAACACACAGGTTTAATTCCTTTATTTTAGGGGATCATTTTAGGGATATGAAATCCGGAGAGGCCATTACCAGTTATTTTAAACAGAGTCATAGAAATGTCTTGACAGTTGGAAGTGGCTTGGGTGCCAGTTTTCCTTTGACAGCATCGTGGGGCTTTTTAATTTTGAATGAAGATTAAATTTGGACTGTGACAAATGTGTGATCTTTCCCCCTCTTCCTTTCAAACTTTTTTTTGCTGAGAAATAGGCCTGAAGAGGTTGTGAAAGCTGAAGATTTTAATGTACAAAATCTCTCCAGTATAATATTTTCCCCTGCTTCCCTTTATCTCTGTTCATTTGCATTTTCGATTAGGGTACCTGTTTAAGGCAAGAACTGTGTGTTCAGGTAGTATTAATCAGCCAGTATATCTTTGGAGACAAATTCAGTAAATTTTTCCATTGATTTTTTTTAGAAGGGGACTGTATTTTTACCTAGTACACTTCAGGTTAGATGCTCAGTTGCTCTAGGTCTCCATACCTTACAGGAAGCTGAGAGATCTTCTGGTTTATAGCCACTGCAAATCTGACCCCGTGTCCATGCAGTTATTTCTGAAATATAATCTAAAACTAGAAATGTGTACGCTGCTAAGGATTTCAAACTTCATTTACGTGACTGGTGTAGCAAAAATACATGCCAATCAAAAGTGGCTTCTATATTGAATATTTTAAGGTGATTTTCCAGCCATGGCCACACAGACTTCCTAATAGACCTAGAATTCAGATGCTGGACACAGATATGGAACTAGGAAATGGGAGCTCTAAGCTGTTGGCGGGGATTGGGGAATCGTGGGCTGATAGCAGTCAAATGTGTTACCTCTCTTAATTTTTTATTAACCTCAGAAGCCTCATTCAAGGTACTTAGGGCAAAGTATGAATCTGCCAGATTCCTGTGTGAGTCACAGACGAGATTGTGTGCTTCCAAAGCTCAGTGGCTGAACACTGCACTTGAGGAGTTCCGTGACGCCTGCGGCTGCTGCAGGCTCTGGGTTCGGATAGCTCCGCAGCGTTGCAGCTCAGCACAAACACACTCACCTGGAATTTGTTACAAGCTCTAAGGAATAGCTTGCTATCAAACCTGCATGCCAGGAACTGTATATGCAGTGAATGAAGAGAGATTGTTCCTGTCTGTGGAAAAAGTCTGGGGAGGACACAGCAGTTGGCTGTTAAGGTGTCTCTATGATTCAGTTGGCTCGACTGACTCAAATCAACTTTTATGATCATTTTCCCATCAAGTTCCATCTGTTTCAGAAGGATGACAGATCTGAATGTGTGGGACTGTCCTTTTGTATTATCAGGAGGACATAGTGACATATTTTGAGTCTGCCAGCCCCATTGGCTATTTTGGCAGGTCTTCTGCAGGATGAGGTGGGTAGCAGCAAACATTTGGTTGGCTCTACAAGTTGTAACTACTGACCAGTTGTCCAAAAAAAAAGAGGAAGGATAGCAGTGGTAATGCATAAGGTAACGCTCAAATTAATACAATCACTGTTTCAGTAATTGAGGGAGTGTTGGACTTTATTGCATGTCCCTGATCAGTTCTGAAATTTTGATGCAGCTTTCTGAAGACGTGAAACTTTCTATCAAAAATTTGCTTATATGCCATGACATTTTACATATTTTCACAACTTCTTAGCCCATCTTTTAAAAGTTATGGGTTAGCTATGACTACTTATTCATTAAATGCCTGCTACTTTTTTTGTTTGAAGCGAAGTCGTTTAACAAATAGATACACTGTATTGATTCACTGTCTTGGCTAGGTGGAAATGGCCATTAAGGCCACAAATAATTCCAGCTTAAATATTTTGAAATAACTTGTATAATCCACTCTTCTCTTTTTAATGTTATTTACAAAAAAAAAAAAAAAAAAAAAAAAAAAAAAAAAAAAAAAAAAAAAAAAAGGGGGTTTTTTTTTAAGGGGTTTTTTTTTTTTTTTT
>VWZN01017017.1:527499-551130 GCA_013396955.1 Regulus satrapa
AATTTTTAAAAAAAAAAAAAAAAAAAAAAAAAAAAAAAAAAAAAAAAAAAAAAGAAAAGAAAAAAGGCTGGATTTTTCTAGCAGGGTTTTTATTTGGTTTATTTTTTCTTTTTATTAACAGCCACAGCAATAAGTCACAAGATAAACTCTGTGAAAGCTACACAAGGACAAAACCTGGCTCACAGAGACAGAGTTTATTTGAAATTAATGCGGACAGTCATCTGAGGCATTTGTGTTTGCAGCTTTGTACCATTCCACCTGTGCTAATTACCTGGCAAGCCCATCTTTGGTGTTCCACATGTTGTCTGGCTCTCAGTCCACACACAGATGCATGAATGTGTGTTCACACCACAGTGAGCAGAAGTGACTAAACGCAGCTGACACACTGAGCAACAAAACAAAGTAGAAATGTTGAGGAAAAGGTGATGTAGAAAAAAGACTTTTGAATGTTACCCCACTATGTTTGGCTGTATGTGTGTAAGTGAAAACAGGCAACTTTGTGTCAGCAGCAAAATGATTTGTTAAAATGAAAATAACCAATGTCTAAAAAATACATGTTGTATGCATAAAGTCAGTGTGTTACATACATGTTTGGTATTCCACAGCATGTGTGGAATAAATGGGATAAATTCAATATGCAATTATGTGATATTTTTCACTATATTTGGTTAATTCTTTCATACCTTAGTATTTGATGATAGGGATTCAAGTCTGTGGCATCTGTTTGTAACTTACAGTCTGTGGCTTTTAAGGAGTTACAAATGTTCATTTGCAAAAGCTACATGGGAATACATATCAGATGTAATGTAAACATTATGCAGCATCCTCACTGTGTCAGCTCTATTAACTAGATGCTGACACTAGATTTACGAGCAGATTTGAAAATAACCGAATCAAAAATATAGGTCTCACTAAGTACTTGGAGATCACTCTGCACTTCCATTTGTCCTCACAAAAGAACATTTAATTGGATTATGTACTTACAGAATTTTGATATAATGATTTTTTTCCAGACAAAACTTTGTTTTGAATGATGAAAAGTGTAGTGTCATATGTTCTGTCCATTTTTTATTTATCTTTGGCTTTTTTTTTTTCTTTAAAGAAATATGTACTGGAGACTCCAGTTTTTGATATCACAGTTAAGGGTCTATCGACCTGATAGTGAGTTAGCAGTAGAGTTGTTGTTGATAGAATACATTCATAATTTATTGTTCTTTTATATTGCTTTTGTGATTGTCTCTAGGAGCTGTCTTTAGGATTTAATTCAGTATTAATCAGAGAGGCAAAGCTAGGCAATCATTGTCTTCTATTTCTATTTGAAAAAACAAAAAGAAAATCAGCAGAAAACATTGTTAGAGAAAATAACACTACGGAAGGAAATTTTACCTTAGGTGAGCTAGTCCCCTTTGCATCCTTTTACAAGCAGGAGAAAGAAGATCCTTCCAACAGTAATTCAGAGGATCTCTGTGTCTGTCTCTTGACCACAGAGCAGGACCAGGGAGATATTTTTTATGAGAAAAGTTAAGCCTATGGGGATGACTCTTAATTTTTTGTATTTTTCTGCTTTGCAGCAGACTACAGTATTCAGTGCTGATAAAATGTAAGATAGAAAAATCATAGGATTTGTATTATCTGCTAACACTTGTCTAATTAATTACAGGAACCAAGGAGGATGTATCTACTATTTTTTTTTTTTTAAGGAAGAAAGTACTTAAACCCATTCTTGCCATTTACCTCAGTGCAGCCTAGATATAGAAAGTGATTCTGTGTTTTGTATACTGCATATGTCATCCCATTCTCATTTCTCACTGTCAAAGATATCTAGTGATCTCATGTGGAAAGTTCAGAGTGCTGTGTCATGGTCAGCATATTTGGTTTCTTTGGAACTAGGCAACCCCAACTTTGTCAATTCCAAATAGCAACATTTCTTACTAATGGGGTTCTTTGTAGAGTATTGATAGTACTTGGCAGGAATGGAGAACTATGTGTACTAGGTGATGGCCTAGTTAATTGTGGAATTTGATTCTCCTTTATTTCATGAACTGATTTGCAGATTCCTTCTCTTTGTACCAGAGAATAATTTTGCAGGCATTAAAAACCAAACTGGGAAGGAACCTGGGATTTTTGTTCTCAGGTCTGGTAACAATCTTATGTCTTGCAAAGATCTCACAGTTCTTATGACTTTTGAGGTGTTTTCAAAAGCATCTGTTACTGCACTTTATTAAAACCGTCTAATCTGAAGACAAGAGCACAAGACCCAGCACAAAGTTCTCTGAAGGTGTCTGGAGAACTCTCCATAATTTCACTGTGCTGTGGAGAAAACCACTAGGTCTTTTAAGAGGGAAATTGTTTTCAGACAGTATGAAAATGTCTGTGATTCTGTTAAAAACCTCTCTTCTGACCTCTCCTCTACTTGAACCTGCCAATTCTACGGTTGCTTCTCCATTGACCATTCTAGTGACCTAACTGGTTCAAAAATGAAGCTGCAAAAGTAAAATCAAGATGCAAACTCCTCTTAGTGTTTTTCAAGGCCTCATAGTATGGTTCCTTTCTCCCTTTAACAGTTTTAGAATGAGCACATAGATCCAGATCCCTTTTCCTCTTCCTGTGTATCCTGGTTTTGGCTAGTAAATCTCCAGTTAGAATTAAACCACAGCACTGTGCTAAGTTTCAGAGAGGAGAAGATGAGTAGAGGATGCTTCCTCCACAATGGTAGAGAAGGGTTCTTTCCTCAGACACCACCAAACATGTGCCTTGTTCTGCAGCCTGGTTCAGTGTTTATAAATGGATTTTCTGAGTTCATGACCTATTTCAAAACAAGTGCTGGAAGCCAACACATTTTGTCCTGGCTCTTCTGGGTAGTGGGCACCTGTTGCACAAAGATTCTTCACCCAGGCCTCTCTCGTGGCTAAATCTGAGCTTCTGTCTGGATAAGAAATGGTCTTGAATAAAAAGGAGCAGCCCTGAGGGAAACACATAGAAACGTAAACAATATGCAGATAAAAGCTTTAGGATTTTTTAAATTATTGTTATTTTCTGAACATTCAAGCATGTTTATTCAAATAGCACTGTTAAAATCTAGTTAGAATTTCATCATTTCCAAATGCCTCATATGACCAGATTTCATTTTACTTTTGCCCACATGTGGAAAGAAAAGGAAGACAAATGGCTTTGAAATTTAATTTTGAGTACATTTAATTAGATGGCAATTAGAATTTCTATAACCATATAAGTTTGGGACAAAATTTTACAAACCATTCTACATGAAAGCATTACCTGCTTTCTAAAGTGCAAAAGAATGCATGAGAATCACCACCAGGTATGTCAAGGCTGTCTCTTATGCAATTAAGAAGAACCTTTGTATAAAGTTCTTTCCTTGACCATAAAGGTCAGAGAATTCACATTTACTAAACTATATTTCTTAAACATACATAGAGCCTTTTCCATGTCAGTTCCAGAGACTGCAGTCTATTTGGGATGCTGTTGGGCCAGTGATTCTAGATTGTAAACTGAAATGACCTGAAAGTTCTTCTAAATTCCAGAGGTGTTGCATACAGTGTGGGAGATTTGACAGGTTCTGAGAGAAGAGAGATACATGAGATCTGTGGAACAGCAAGAGGTGAGACTCGGTTATCTGGTCATAGATCTTTGTATTTTAATCACTTTGGTGATTTAGCACCGTGCTCTCCTCCTCCTCTCAGCTTCCCAGCATTCACTAACAGCAAAAAATAAAAATTTCAGTTCGGTGCATGAAAATATCAAAAGGACTTGAATTAGATTCCTATTAGGGTAGAAATAAGCTTTGGAAATCTGCTGTCATCCCATCAGCCCACAGAAAAACTCCAAAATACCATATTCTGGGGGAGAGAATGGAAAATATCTAGAGCACCAAATGTGGCAGCTGGAAACAATTTTTAAAAAGTCGGGTAGGCCAGTTGTGTTATGAGGGGTAAGAGAGGCAGCTGGGAGATTTAAAAGAGAAGGCCTGGGAGCAGCTGAGAGGTGCCAGCAGTCTGTTAGCAAGAGCATCTGAGAGCTAAACGGCTGCATGTGATGGGAAAACATGCCAAAATGATAAGAAAAACAGCTGGAGAAAAACAAAATTTCAAAGCCTCTGAAACAGGGATGGATATGCAAATTCTGCTATTGAATCAGGAAATGAATTACTTTTTTTTTTTTCCTCTGCTCTCCTTAGTTCCTCTTTTTTTCGCGTATCTCTCTCCAGAATCTCTAAGTGTTCTTTTCTGCTGTCTCTTCTTCCTCTTGACCTTTTGTTTCCTCCACAGAAAATTAGTATTTCTGAACAATACTGTTAATTTGTTTATAGTCCCTTAGTCCAATATTTTAACTGCTGTTTCCTCAACTTATTAAGACTTTCCCTGCCTTTTATTCCAAAGGTGACAACCTCTTGGTGGAACATCATTTTTTGTGAAGGAAATGCACAGGTAGCAGTTGATTTTAGTAGCTCCAAGTGTCATTCTGGGTAGGACCTGTAAGATTTAGATGGCTTTGTATTACAGAGGTCTAGCTGGAGGAGTTGGCAGGCTTGACAGGTCTGGTGAGCTGCATCTAGAATGTGGAAAGGTCTAAACCAAGTTTATAGTAAGAACATGGTGACTTTGGAAAGTAAGCTTAAAAAATGCAGAGATTTTCAAGGTTTTATGCGCTTGCAAGTGGATTTTTGTATACTTTTTACCATACATATAATTTTTACTTTACTTTTATGTGATCATACATTTTAATCTAGTCAAGGTGTGTGCATCAGTGATGTAAAGACATATGCCAATATCGGATACAATAGCATGTTCTTTACCTTTTAAACTGTCTGCTGTTTTTTAGCTGAGAAAGCAAGAGACAGTAGGTATGTACTTTCCCCCCATAGATCATAAGGAACAAAGAGCTTATGTGAGAAAAAGAGTACAGGAGAAGATCTTAATAGATTCTGTCCCATCAAAAACTGAAATACAGCAACATGAAAAGAGCAAACACGCTGTCTAGCTTCTCTGAAGCTGTTTGCTAATGACCTCCAATGTACTAGAAAATGTTAGAGAGCATAGTCTCAGCTTGAAGTCTGAGAGCAAAAAAAATAACAGACTGAGAGAAGGATGCAAAGCAAGTTAAAGAGAATTGAGATAGTTCATAATTATTTTACAGCAACAAAGCTATAATCAGGCATCAAATTCTTGATATCTTTCATGCTTTTTGAAGCACACTGTTGTGTCCAGGAAGAGCAAGCAGCAGTTTTGAAGGGCATGAAAATAGATTCAAAAAGTATTGAAATAAGAGAGCAAATTGAAAGGGAGAGAGAGTACAAAACTGTGTATTTAAATATAGCAGAATGAGCCTTTTGAAAAGACACCTGAATTATTACCACTTATTATTGCTGAAATATAATTCATTATGCAGGTTATACTAAAAATTTTAATTATAGAAAATAATAGTGTCAGGTCAAAGGACTAGAATTCAACATGATAAAATACAAAATGAGACAGAAAGCACAGGAAGCACTTTCCCTTTTCCAGTTATCAAAAGTGATGCTTTGCTTGTCTGGCAAAGAGAAAAATACTTGGACTGAGTGAAAAAAAACATGTTCATGGAGCAAATTAATTGCTAATCAAAGAAAGCATTTAAAATAACTTTTCAATCACCTGAAAGTCTTTGATTGTGTCTTTAAATCAAGATCTCTTGTTTTGGAAGCCTTTGCTATTATATACATCTAAAAGGAACAATTAAACAAAAGCGTAATCTTGCAAGAGGCTCTACATGTAAGATGTAGTGTTGCATGTTTTATGCTTATGTAAATTATTCTCCTGGAATAAGAAATTTCACCTTCCCTTTTTTATTTTCTCCATGATTAGCAGCAGACTAGGCAATGTATTATTCTGCATTCTGGTGTAAATATAGATGGCCTCTGCTTTAGGAAAAAAAAAAAGATACATGAGTGCAGGGGTACGTATCTGAAAAGAAGTGAGAGAGTGGATTTGAGAAATAATGGAGGAAGAATTGTCTAGCTTTTTCAGTGCACTGCTTTTTGGTAGTTGAAGTACCTCTGCCTTCTGCACATGCTGCTTTCTAGCCTGTAGCGTAAGAAGGTCTTTGTCAGTGTCTTGTCACCTGGTAACTTAGGAGAATTTTCCCCCAGGAAAGCTGTCCAGGGTCATGTCATGTAGCTGTAGACCTTGAGAACAAAGGATTCCAGTTGCAGAAGGAAAAATGGTTTGGTTAGTTATATTTTGAATTAAAATGAGGCAGTGGTGGAGAGACTGAACTTGCAGGACCTCCTACAGCAGGAGCATGAACGTTTATATCCAGACAAGTATCTGTGAAATCTACAAACCAGGGATATGCTTAGGCAGCTCCATTTAAACAGATCATGATACCTCCATTTCATAGTTAACATGGCTTCCACACATTCTGCTCTTTGAGTGATCTTACTCAAGACATCATTTCTCAAACAATCCCAACATGAGGTGCTTTCTACTGCTCCTCAAAAATGAGAACAACATGTGAAATTTCACTACTGATGATTTGCTTCAAACTCTGGGAAATGAACTGAGCATTGCTTAAATATTTCCTTTTTCTCTCCTCTCCTCTACACCAAGTCATTATCTGAAGAGGATTCTTCATCACAAACATGAACATGTTCCTGCCCTTTTTTTCTTTCTAGCACATCAAATTGAACAGCAGAGTTGTTCTTCCACTAAACCCACACAGGTGTTAAGAGCTGTTTCCATTTTATAAATTTGAGAGCTGATCATTGCCTGGTAGAACACAAAGCTGCTTGAAGGGTTTGCTTGCTCAGCTCAACAACAAGGCTCTCATGAGTTGTTCTCTAGGGTAGGCAGACAGACCTGCAAACAACAATAATCTTCTGAATATCATGATAAGTGAGCAGTGCAGTTAAATAGTTCTTTTCTTGAGATTATTGCCAAATTAGGAATTAAAAGTCAGTATCATTAGATCTTTTACTTGTATAACTGATAGAAGCTGAGACTTTGTAGGTAAACCTACTTAGATTGAAGAACATCCCACCAAGAAACAATTTATTTTTATGTTGGCATATTTATGATTTTGTCCTCAGAGGTCAACAAATGGACAATAACTACCCTTGTTCTCATCCAGTTAAGACCTGAGTATCTCCTCTTAGTGTTTGATCTCCAGACCATCTTCATAATCACATTAAACACCACAATAAATGTTGAGAAACCATTAAAATCTTTTAATGTTTGGAATTAGTTATACTTTCACCACCACCAAGCAGACTCTAGTTTTTACCCCTTTGTAGCAAAACTCTCTGGTCTCCTGCAGTTCTCTCAGGGCATATTCATGCATTCTGTTTTCAGTCTGGGCCCTGGCTGGATATCAAGCTCATTTGATTGTGCCCAAAGCTTGCTATTCTGTTCTCTCTGCAGCAGTGGCTGTGACAGTCAGTATCCCAGCTGTCCCACTGAAACAAGGGATCATTAATACAGCACAGCCACATTTCAAATAAGCTGTATGTTGAATGCAAGAGAGACAGTACCCGCTTCTGCCTAATACTGCCATTCCCTGCGTTTAGGAAAGCCAGATTCCTTGAGGTTCCTCCACACACTGTTTGTATCTCTGCCAACCTGTATTTTTAGAGAATTGCTGGCAAGCACCACTGCTGTTGTCAGGATCTGGCTAAGGTGCTTAATACCATTTGCATTATGTGGAAGACAAGACACAAGATCTTTGAAGCCAGCTTCACTCTTGAAGTTCTAGTGGGTACCTTCTTCCTCAGAAAGACACTGCAGTGCTCCTTTCTTTGCCCCTTGGCCTTTGCTAAGCTAAACTGATGCATCCACGCAAGGAAAGCCTTTCAGCTGTGGTGTGCCCTTCTCAGGCGCTCGCTCCGCTGAGCTCCTGCAGCCGTGTCAGGGGCAGTTCCCCACTGACACCAGCCCTCTGAAGGCTGGTGGGCACACTTTTGTTTTCACACTCAGCTGCTGTTCTCTGAACTCTGTGCCAGATGGTGATTTCTTTTGGCAAGATCCCAGGTGTTGTTAGAGTAGACAGCCCTTCTTGATAAGGTCAGAGGAAAACCAGTTTCAAGACACAGTAGTGTACATGGAACTGGTGACATTTACAGAAGAATAAACCCTGGGGGTCTCTTTACTCTCTCTTACATGAAAACCAGTATAAGTGATGATGCCACTCAGATTAGTGAAAGGATTCACTTTACAAAAAAAGAGAAAATACTTTAGTTGATAAAATAGTTCTCTTATGGAGAAAAAGCAAATTCTGATGAAAATCAAGAAAGATTTATGCATAAACTTACATACTGTGATGCCTAAGCCTTGGTTAATGAAGAACTGATTTTCCTTAAATAGTGCTCATAACATAAATTCATATAAAGCAATGCACACTTCTCCATAACCATATCTTGAAGAAGAAATTGTAAACATTCCTTATTCCACCAATGTGCTTCTTACCATCTTCCAAGGCTAGGAAGAGAGCATACTGCACAACGAGAGCAACCCACTTTTAAGGTCCTTCACTGCTATTATGATGAAGAAATTACATTTTAATTGAGAGCGTCCATCACTTTAAAAATCTTGGGCCATTATATGAAAAAAAGCTTGTGTTTCAGCTTTGTTACGCTTGGGTTGTTCTTCCCCATGTTTATTTGTCTGCATAAAACAGTATGGTTAAACTTGATGATCTTAAAATTCTTTACCTAACCTAAATGATTCTGTGATTCCCAAGCTGTCCACCTACCCTCAGTGAAAACAAGGTTTTCTTCTAGACTTCCATTATTTCTGTCTTCATTCAGAAATATTACTAGTGATCAGATTAGGAGATGAATTCCAGTGGTTTGAACAAGTAGCCAGGGAATCCCAATTTTTGGCAACATCACAGTATCCACAGACTTGAGCAAGTAATCAGCCTTCCCTTTGAAGCAGTTGGAATATGCAGTGGTGTGTTTGTTGAAAGCCATTCAATTCTACTGGTTCTTGTCAGGAAAAATCAAAAATAATCTACTCATCTTACTTCTACTTCTAAGTGCAGGGATATTTTGCTTTTAAGCAATTTATGATTTAAAAAAATAAGGGGTTTAATATAAAATGGTTTTTAAATTATCCAATTTTATTGTTCAGGGAGACAATTTTGTTTACTGAAGGATTTTAAACTTTACTTATTTTTGTCGTCACTATAAATAAATAAAAAATCATCATCATCAACAACAACAAAAGTCCAAGTTTTTCACAGGGTAGCAAAATCCCTTACCTATGTTGCTGGATAAAAACATGTTCTGTTCTTCAAGTGTGTAGTAAAGATTGATTCATGTCCTTGCAAGTGCAATGAAAAAACTCTTTTAACAGCCTAATGACAGGTGATGGATTCACTGAGCTTTGGTTATGACCTTGCTCTGTCAGTTTTGGTATTTTGACGTATTTTCCCCAGGTTCAAATGGAGTCGTCAAATTCAGAAGAATATGAGCTGCAGATAGAAAGAGTTATTTTGTAAAGACTTTTCCAGATTTTGTAAAGTTTGAGGTGAAAGGCAATGGCGTTTTCTTATTTTATGCAAAGTCCTAAGAAGGAAGTGACTGGGCAACTGCAAGTAACCCTTGTCCTGTAAAGGAGTGGGGAGCAAAACACCCACAATAGCCACACATAGAGGAGAGAGAAGAAGCAGGAGGCACAGTGAAGTCTGGTCCAAAGATTAATATGAGGATACTGAGCTAAGGATTATATATGTCAGAGACCTCTCACCAATTAATTTGGACTTTCAGATGCTTGGTGATAAAACAGACTTGGGTGGGTTCCTCCCTATTCCCAGACTGTTTAGGTCAAAAGTAATGATAGTGTAAGCTAGCCCAGATTCATGGCTTATCTCAGCAAAATTGGTACATGGAACTGGGAAACATTCCAGAGCTAATTTACTTTAGCTCTGGAACTCAACTACTTTTCTCAACTACTTAGTTGAGAAAAGGTGATAATTGTTCTGTGTGCACATCTGCATGTTTGAATGCAGTTACAGTTGTAGTTTTTTCTTTATTTGTAGACTCTGTATCAACCTTTTTTTTTTTTTTTCTCATAATTTTACACTGCATTTTGGAAGGATAAAAGTATCTGAAAATAAGTCCCTGAAGCCAAATCACCAGTCATAGTAGCATATTTTCAATCTACACATAACCATGTCATTTTTAAACATATGCAGGCTCTTTAGAACTGAAACATAGGTTCAAAATAGAATGATTTTTCTCACAAGGGTTTGAGCATAGCTAGGTTAATTGCTTAGTTTAAAATGGGTAAGCTTCTGATGAACGAGACTAAGAGATGCTTTGAGTGGTTGCATCATTATTTCCATCTTGATATAGTCCTTCCACTTGTTTGAAAAACCCAAGAAAAATTAGAATCAATGCAGTCTAGCAATGTCAAGTTATTTTCACTAGTTAATATGAAAATAAATATACTAGGAAAAACTATAATTCTTGCAGCCAGGTCATCAGTGTAACCTCTCAAGGTATTACACCTTTTTAAATCTACACATTTCTTAGCAATATTTCCTAGTTTTAACTTCTCCCTCCCTCTGCAAGAAACCTAGCACTGGTCACTTTTCAGTATAGAAGCTCTTTTGAAGGTTTTGGAAACTCAACTGGAAATTGTATTGTGAGCAATTATTGTCATATATGCCATCTCTCAAGTAAAATGCTAATATTTTTTCTGAGTGTTTTCATATTTCATAATGATGTGCTGCTGTTTCTCAGTTATTTTGTTTTGGTCCTGGTAATGTCAACTGTTGGCATTTCATATATGTGAGGTGTTACTGAAGTGTATTTAAAATACAAAGGTATGTTCAGCTACCCATTTATCAAAAGCAAGCGTTAGTGTTCATGTTGTGTGCCCAAAGCTAAGTTTGCTAGTGGAGCTCACACATTTACATTTTTGCTGATGTTATTTATTCTGTCAAGTTAGACCCAGAGAGCCAGGGTGCAGTTGACCTTTATAAGCTGAGTCATAAACTTTTATTCTGTTCCCATTGTGGCTTACCACAGGATAGACCCCTCCAGGGCAGCAAGCATTCCCCTTCACTCCCCTCCTTGGAGGTGTCTGTCACTTCCAGGTGGAAGTAGGGGAAGGCCCAAGAACATTGTCAGGGGCCATTTCAGAAGGGAAAATATGCTTTCTTCATCCTGTATCAAAGAGAAAGCTAGTGTGCCATCAGTGTGCTCTGCCTTTCTCTCAGAGGCACTTCTGATTTTGATTCCTACTTGATACCATGTCTCCTATGCAAGCCCCTTGGAGCAAAACCAGGGTTAAGGAAATGGAAGAACAGAGTCGAAAATGGCATGTATTGTTTTGTACTCACCTCCCTGCTGCGTGTTTACATGCTTCTTAGCAGAAAGAGCACTACAGTGTGCTCTGCAAGGTCACAGATCTTAAGGTCATATTGCAAAAGGCAGTTCAGCAACGCTTCTCAGCAGCCAGGCTTGAAGCACTTGCTAAGAACCATGACAGCATCAGGCCAGGATCTTAGTGAGTGTTCCAGTTCTGGAGTTCCATAATCATCCATGGTGAAATGAAATCTGACCTCAAGACAAGGCAAAATCTTTTCTATCACTTCAATTTCACTAGTCCCTTCTTCTGCAGATAAAAAAAAAAAAAAAGACCCTTTTTGTGGATGAAAGAGCAGCTCGAATACTGCAGTCAAGCCTGTGCTTCTGCTGAAGTAATAGTGACAGCTGCAGTGATGAATTTCAGTAGGAAGATGGTATGAACATACCCACATTCCTCAAAGAACTGGCTAATAAGACTGCCATTGCATTTCACACAGCCTTCTTTCAGACATCAGGTGGCAACTCCTTTTGGTCATTAGTGGCTTGGACTGACACTGAAAGGTTAAGCAGCCTTAAAGATTAGAAATCCATCATCAACTGGATCTGAGCAGCTACTTCACCGGTTCCCAATTCAATTACCATATGCAAAAAGGTATCCCGACCTTTAGGTTTTTAGTAACATCACTTTCCTTGTAGGAAGGGTTCAAGGACCAAAAAACTGCCAGGTGTGGAAGGAGATTGATTCAGGTACCTCTTGAGGCAGCTCAGTCCACATAAACCCATGAGACCTGATGGGCTGCACCCGCGGATGTTGTCATTCTGAGGCTGCTTACTGTCATCACTGAAAGGTCATGGAGACTGGGGAGGTCTTTGTGACTGCAGAAAAGCAGATGATGCACCCATCTTCAGAAAAAGGGCATGCAGGACAATCTAGGGAAATACTGAACAACAAGCCATCTTGGCAGAAGGTTTCAGGCACATGAAGGAGAATGTGATGATTTGGAAGAGCCAGCATGGATTTACAAGGGTAAATCATGCCAGACCAACTTAATAGTCACCTGTTGTGATGAGGTGACTTCATCTGTCAAAGAGGGGAAAGCAGACAATGTTGTCTGCCTTGAGTTTAGCAAGGCTTTCCATGTAGTCTCCCACAGAATCCTTGTATGGATTTCAAATCAATAGTTAGGGAAAAAGTATACCCATTTTCAAATGGATAGTTAAGCAAAAAACTAACTGAATCGTTGGGCTGAATATTAAGCTGCTCTATCTCCACTGGTTACATCGGAGTTTTTCGGGGGTCTGGCTGGTCTGATACTTTTATGAATGACTTGGAGGAAGAGATGGGATGCAGTACAGTCAGGTTTGTGGACTGACTATACTTAATGGAGGGTGTACTTGATATGCTAGAGATCAGGCCTGCTGTGCGGAGGGATTTTACACTTGCCAGAGGACTCGGCCAACGGGAACATCATGAAGTTCAGTCAGGACAAATACAGTGCTCTTTATCTCAGGTGGACTAACCCACATGGCTTGGTTAGCTGCTTTGATGAGAAGGATATGGGAGGCTTGGGGCAGGCTGAACAGGAGTCAGTGGTAAACTCTGGCACCAGTGAAAGTGCATCAGACTGTATCAGCAGGAGCACAGATGGCAGATTAAGGAGACCGATTATTCCATTTTACTCAGCACTCATTAGACCACAGCTGGCATAGTGGGTCCAGTCTAGAGGCTCCCAGTACATGACAGCTGCTGGCAGACTTGAACGGCTCCACTGAAGGGTCAGCAGGACAGCTGAAGGTTGAAGCATGAGAATTGCAAAGAGAGGATGAGGCACTGGGGTTTGTTCAGCCTATGGAAGAGAACAGCAATTTTCTACTTCCTAAGAGGTTACCGAGAAGATAGGGCTGGGCTTTCTGCCAAAGAATGAGAGGCTAAGGCTGTAACAAGCAGGGGAGGTGCTGCATAGATAGAAGGGAGAAAAAAAACGACACAATGGGAATAATTGCAATAGATGGGTTGTGCAGTCTCCATGTGGGGATTCTTTAAGACCTGACTGGACAAAGACATAAGGGACCTGAGACCTCCCAAAGTCTCTTCCATTATGAATTACTTTATGATAAACCTCAGAAGGATCTTCTCCATCTCCTCAACAGAGTTTCCTCCATGTAATACAGTTCCTATCAATCTGTGTATTTGAAGTCAGTCTATATGCTGCTATTCACTCCACAAACCAGGAAAGCTATAGGGTGGCCCCTCTAGTTTTAACTAAACAAGATCTAAGACAATTTGAGCAAGAACAACACTAGACAGGATGAGACAACATTTTTTTATTGTTTTAATACGAGTGAATAGATTAAGAGATCTGAAATGTTGTAAAGCAATATATATACTGAATAAATAATATGCACAGGAGAGTCATGTCTACATTGTAACACTGGCTAGTATTCAGAATACTTCAAATAAATCCAGTGACATTGGATAAAGTCCATAAAAATGCTATCCTGTCTTCCCTTGTATGAAATTGTTCAAGTATAAAAAAATCCAATACAGTGTAAAATATTAAATTCCATTTCGGTCAAGAATAAAAATTGCAAGTATTGTAGTTTCACAGGACAATGTAAAGCAGCATTTTCTAGCAAAGGGAAAAATTGTCAGTCTACATACAGATGAGTGAGAAAACGGCACTAATGTATTTTGAGAGGTCTACATGAATAACTAGTAGAGGGAAAAAGAATGAACTAGCAATATTTTATGTAAAAACCTAAAAAAGTGTTAATTTAAGAGTACCCTCATACAGTGCACATACTGAATTTAAATAAATCCAAGTCAACATCCTTAGTTAATTAGGTTAATATTTAATATGCTACATCTAAGCCTACTAAATAATTTATACCATGAGATGAATACATAATTTTACAGTGTCACATCTAAAGTCGCTTTCTTTAGAGCGCAGCATAGTAAAACTTTCAAAATAAATATTTCTTTTTAAATAGCATAACAATTAAGGCACAGTATAAATCACATACCATTAACCCTTCAAGAACTGCAGTCTTGGTAACAAAAAGTTGCCTTGTGTACTGTATGTTCGCTAATAAATATTTTAAATATAATCCTGAAATAGATATTAAAATTGTACAAATGGTTTCAGAAAAGAAAATTCCCTTAAAACAGTTCTTAAAAGGTTTTAATTCATTAGGCTTCTTCCTGCCTTTATTCACAAGTTACAAGTAGATGCAATAAATAGAAAGAGAAGGCTGTTGTAGTAAAGGGCTGATCCTATTTTAGAATCAGAATAGCTGACACCAGCAGTTAAAGTTTCCCAAAAGTGAAACGGGATGGGGCGAGGGATTAGGATGTGACAAGCTCATCACATGAGCACGAGTGATGTGTTCTGTCCAGAACTGTCTGTGTTATTGATTGTCTCTACAGCTGTTGCACCTCTTACTTCCACATCACTTGCTCCTTAGTTCCACTCATCCAGAGGACAGAGAAGAAAATAACTTTGGTGCCTGTCCGCCATCTTACTAGCCGGCCATCTTCCTTGGGTTGTTCGGTGCCCATCAGCGAGACAGTGATAAAGTCCTGTCTCATGAAGACAAACTTCTGAAAGCTAGAAAGGACAATCAGTGCTTTAATCTCGTTTCCTCTTAAAATGGATAAAGGTTACATATTGCTGACTCAAGTTTTTTTCCCTGGTTCAACTTTTCAGATACCATTTTCTTACTTATAAAAGGCAGTTTTGCTTCCCTGATACTGTAGAAAGTACATCTTTGCTTTTTTTGGTTCTTTTTTGTTTNGCGCGTAGGCCGCTCCGGTGTAGTCGATGTAGGGCGTAGTGGAAGCAGCGGCTGCTGCGGGCTGCACGTGGGGAATTACCACTCCGGGCTGCACAAAAGCCTGTGGATAGACATAGTGAGCGGGTATCCTGTTGAAAGATGGGAGAGGGAGTTAGAGCTGGTAGGCGAGTCAGCGCCTAAGTGTCATATCCATACTCCGAACTAAAACAAACTCAATTTAGTTGTTGTTATGTGCATAGGGTTGCCACAATAATTTGACTCAATGGACCAATTATCAGTTCACTGGCCCGAAGAGATGNGCTTGAAAATATGAAGTCCCATTGCTACTCCTGCCACTCTTTCATGACAGTACAGTATTTTTCCCCCCATTTTCATCTGGCTTGATACTTGAAACTAGACATGCCGCACTACCCTTCCCCTCTAACAACATGATTTGGATGCATACTGTATGAAGACAGTGGAATAAAAATCCTTAGTTTTGCAATAGCATCGCTTTCCTTAGAGCTCCTTAAGTTACTACGAATTGTCTCTGTTAACTACTTATGCTGGAAGGCCGGGAAGAGGAAGAGAGAGCGCGAGTTTCCTTCAGGAGTCCATCCGCTATTGCATGCGGTCCGTCTGCAGCTGTTGGGGCTGGTACTGGCCGAAAGCCGCCGCGGCCGCCGCGGCCGTGCCGGGCNAGCGGGTATCCTGTTGAAAGATGGGAGAGGGAGTTAGAGCTGGTAGGCGAGTCAGCGCCTAAGTGTCATATCCATACTCCGAACTAAAACAAACTCAATTTAGTTGTTGTTATGTGCATAGGGTTGCCACAATAATTTGACTCAATGGACCAATTATCAGTTCACTGGCCCGAAGAGATGCATCGCTCCAAAGCACAGCGTTGTAGCAGAGTTAAGCCGGGGTGTTTGGCGTTCCTTGAGGACAACATCTTTAATGCCATTCAAATCTTTAGAAGGACCGGCATTGCTGGTGTCTGTTTTAAGACAACTCTGAAGGACTAAGCTTGATTAGTCCATCTGATAAATTGCAGTACTTGGTTTTCGAATCACCTCCAAGTCATTTTTATTACCCCTCTTCTCTCGTAACTACTTGACTCTTATTAAAATGACTTCCTGCAATACTTTTATTATTAGTAACTGAGGAGTTTGACAGCATCACTGTAATAAGTTTGACAACAGCCAATAAGGCAACAAAATGGTTGAACCCTGACTTCATATCAAGTCTTCCCAGGGAGGCGTGTTAAGAGCGTATTGTGGCAACCCTACTTAAGTTGCTATGCAGACTCAGCACACATTAATTTCTCTGCAACCTCAGTCACCCTTATTAAAAATAAGAAAAAAACCAACACAGGCGACAAAGGAGTTTAAATAGAGTTCACAAGTGTGGTAAACACAGCAAGAATCACACTTTCCAAACGAACGATAGTGCAGCTCACTCCGTCACAAGAGGCCATTGAGGGGAAGCTACATAGATGCTATTAAAATCCATAACAGTGACTCCTAAGTACATGTGCATCACACTTTTATAAAAAAGTTCATAAGGACACAAGGGTCAAACCTGTTTGATTATCAGGTCACTGATGTCCTGTTTTGTGCCAGCTTGTTTATTTCTATGCAAGACATACAGCATAGAGATTTTTTGGGAGGTGGGCATAAGATTAAGTCTAAATAGATCTGGTGCTTAACAAAAGTAAAAAAACCACAAATTTAGTTTAAGAAATAACCATTCTGCAGAGATGAGTAAACACTTTCCCATCTTGTCCAAGTCACATAATTTGCTTTCTTGGCTTGTTTACTTAGCCCTTTAGTTTTAAAAACTGGTCATAGCATTGTCTTAACACACAAGTGTACATACATGTTAATCTCACGGTTGGATTTTTTCATATAATATAACTTTAGAAAAAATACTCTGCATAATTCTCATTTTACATTCATAAACCTGTCTTGCATCTGGATTTCCAAAGAGAAGTCCTTCATATATGCAACTCCTTTCCAGCCAGCGAATCTCTATAGATGCATGAAAAACTTCTTGTGCAGATTCACTGCTATTTCTTTACCTTTACAGACACCTCTAAAGACCGCACCAACTTTTGAACACCCTTTAAGCACAGATGAAAACTGTAGTGGTAAAAAGTGTCCTCTATTCTCCAAATTCAAGACTTCATGGAAAGTGTTTGTTGGGGTTTTTTGTTTCATTTTTTAAAAAAGCTTTAAGATGTACTTAAGTGGTCAACAAGGAAACACAATCAGAGGGGACACTGTCAACTAGAATCATAGCAAAACATAGTTTAAAGTAAGTGACAAACTTAAAAATAGCTTAGTTTTCTTTTTCAGAAAAAAAGAGCTCAGTTGCTTGAATAGGAGTATTAGCAGAGAGAAATGTTCAGTTGCCATGTTTAAGACATGAACACCACAATCATAAAAACCCAACATGTCAATGAAGTTCATTTCCTATTGTGGGAAGGAGGAAAAAAAAAACAAAACAAAAAAAAAAGAATGTCAAATAGGGAGGTATTGGGAAGGGAAAGAAAACATAAAACGAAACCATAAGTTGGGTTTTTAACACTCACCTAATTTATGAAGTGATTAGCCAGAAGTGCATTTGAAGCATACTTAAGCTGGCTCTGTGCATTTAAATACACATCATTACCTGAGCTCTCCATATGGATGAGCATAAGCAAGCATTCTGTAGTGGTCACCAACCAAGCACAGTTGTAATAAACTTAACACCATATTTCTTAAACATTTAAAGAAAGAGGTATAAAAACAAATCTGAAGTCAGAGACAGCCTCTCTTGCATCATGAAGAGTCCATTTAACACCGCATCAAAGGAATTTTTACATTCAGCACTTATGGGAGAGAGTAATTCTAACAGAAGAGACAGTAAGCAAGCTTATCAGGCTGCTTGTGTTGTCTTGAACTGACGTTACTAAGATTTTCTAAAGACACTTGGACACTCAGCCATATCCTTGAACAAGACAGAAAGATACATGTGCTTCCACTTCAGCTCTTGTGACTTGGTTTATTTAAGCCAAGAAGCTAACAGGTGGTGAAGTTATGAAACATTATCTGTTTGCCACATCTTACCCTACAATAAACATAAACCCTGTGCAGGCTCCTCTCCACCATGCCATATAACACATGATGATTGACAGCATAAGCTGCAGTGGGGCTATTTTTGATCACTTGTCATGCTACAACTGTTTTCAGTCAAGTAAAATGGCTTTATATGGCCAAAGTAAATTTCTACCTACTGCAGAGGCCAGGACACGAAAATCTCAGCCATTTAGAACCCAACGGCTTTTCATGCTCTGCCAGGTCAAAAGCAATGCCCGGTTACACTGGAAATCCATAGTATCCTTAATTTTAAATAAAAGCTGCTGCTTTACTTTTCAGAGTGATAGTGTAAGAAATGCGCAGGATTTCCCTCTCTTTCCCGGCATAGTTTTTATTTTGGAATGTGTATTTACTGTTTTATGCTTTAGCACTAAGGGAAAATAGAAGCCCTATTTTACTTTAGCAGTAACTGTAGCTTTGAAATACTCAAAATTCAATGACCTACATCCCTGCCACGTGCCTTAAGACTTTCTTTGTTGTTATAACAGAAGATTTATGTTTAACTAAAGACCTCAAAAATAATCCTATAGGCAACAATAAAGGGAATGATAATTTCAAAGGAAAGAAGACTTTTCAGACTAATGCAGAGAGCTGCGGCATATAGAAACTCAGCAGGAGTAGTGCATCTTTAACTCTCAGCATTACGTTCTCACAAAAGTAGATATTTAACTTTAAACAAAATGTTTTGCCTTGGCCCTTGCATGGCATCGTTTGCTTTTGTAAGCATAATTAAAGAGTAGATATTCACCAATGAACAGCTTTCCTTTAAACAGAAATAGGTTACATAAACATTAAACATACAAGACCCTTACTATGTTTCCTTTAATCTGATAGCCACTAAGAGGACATAACAGCGGATAACTTCTGACTGTTGCTGCTTCATCCCCTCTTTTCAGACTATCTGTAGTCTAGCATTATACAGGTCTTTTGATCACAAACTCAAGAGGGGGCTTTTCCTTCTCTCTTAAGAAAGGCAGATTTGCCTAACACTCGGAAGATATCAAGCATGTTGTATCAGCTTTGGATGTAACTCTGGTCTCACTGAAAACAGTGGGTATGTTTTAATTTTGATCAAAATACAGGTTTTAGACAGAAAATAAAGAAAAAAAAAATCTTCTCACCAGTTACATCCTACACCAATACCTCTAAATAACCCTGAATTTTCCCACCAATAGTAAAGTAAAAATTACATTAATAAAACAAGAAAAGCTATCTTGGGAAGCAAAGTCATCCTCCCCCTCCATAAATTCCTGTTGAATTCAGAGATAATATTTTAATAAACAATCTTGAAAACAAAGCTGTATGAATAACCAGTCCTGTGATCAAATTCCTTTTTATGAAACACACCAACAGTAAGATAGATGCTGAATGTAAAAAGCAGGAATTTTATTCTGCAGAACTGAATAAAAAGAATTTCCTGCATTTTAAATGTGTTATGCATTGAAGCTCATCTAGTTTCTGTCTCCCTCCACCACAACAGTGTTGTATTTAAGTCAGAATATTAAACTTCTGCATCTTCTCAGATAACATAAAATTGCCAAATTATTTCAAGTTTATTATTAGATAGATGTAAAACCTTATGGTGTGGATGCCCCTTTGAAAGTGTTCAAGGTCAGGCTGGATGGAGCTCTGAGCAACACGGGCTAGGGGAAAGGTGTCCTTGTCCATGGCAGGGGTTGGAACAACATGATCCTTAAGGTCCCTTCCAACCCAGGCCATTCTGGGATTCTAAAACACAGCTGACCGTACCAAGACGTGGCAGCACCTCATTAATTTGCACTGTTAGGAAAGAAACCCAAAACTCGACCGCAAAACATTGGAAGCTTTTGTGTATGGATTAGCTGAGTATTGGTAGTGAATCACCACTACAGCCTGTTTCACACAGCGTGTTAGGGAAGTGTACTTCCAAAGTGCAACTGCACAGGAAGAACAAAGGCTTTAAGGTGACCATGCATTTCAGTGCAATCCACACAGCAGAAGTGGGCTCTTCAATAGAAGGAGATTCAAATAAGCACTGGAACATCCCCTCTTACTGTCAGTGAAGTGAATGAAGATGTTCATTCATCCTAATGAATGCTGTTCTCCTTAATCTGAACTACATACTTAAGATAAAGGTACAGGTCACTGGAAATTTTGAGGAGGAAAGAGGATTAGTAACCTCTGTTGTTTACACACAGTAAAAGAAATGCAACGGCCAAGGATGAAAAATTACCAATTTCATATATACGTGACTCTAAGACCAACATTCCTTCAGATTTATGCGCAATGCATTAGAAATCCAACTTTATTCAGCTTGCTGGAAGGATTTCCCTGACCTAAACATGGTTTAGGTTATCTATTGTTAGCTTTGGGTAAGCAAAGCAAGAAAGACTTCTACATTTGCACAGTCCTTTAAGCAAGGGACTGCCACAGGTCCTCCTTTTCTGTTGTGCTCAGCAAATACTCTGTCTCCCCACAGCTGATCCCTGCACAATTCAGTAGTTCCCCTTTCAACAAGTGTTTTAACAGCTCTGGAGACGAGCTGTTCTGCCTCCTGCCTACCTTAGTGCAGGCATCATAAACTGATCACGGCATACACACTGTCACCTCACACTTCAAAGAGGCAAGCAAAATACAGTGGAGGATAATCATAAACAAGGTTAAAAAAAAAAGAAGAAAAAACATTTTTAAAGCCTCCCCACTCTCAGAAGAATCAACATGCTCTTTTAAAATTACATGAAGTTTCTAGGAAAAACTTTTTCCTGTGGTTTTCAGGATAAGAACTGTTTCCTTCCATTCTGACAAATCAAACTACCAAGAAGCTATTGTAGCTTAGTAACAGATAAATACAATATTCTAAAGCTATTCTAATCAAATAAGCACAATGATACATTTGTGACCCTTTTCCCTACTTTATTGTTAGCTTATGCATTAATTAGAAAAATGTACTATTTCGCAATGAGTTTCTCAAGTCAGTGTGCATTAGTGAAGTGACACTATGGAAAGCTTAAAGCAGACTTCACCTCCTAATGATATGCCTATAAAAAGCAAGAGTTAGATCCAATTAGGAATAGTTTATACTCAAATTCAGGAGAAATGCACTACATGTTTAAGTCAGATTGAAGAAAAAATCCCCTCAAATTAGAAAGCCCAAATGGACGCACATCGTTAATAAGGAGCTCCACACCCTTCCCAAGAACAAACCCCCCCCAAAATTATGAACATGCAAGCAATTTGTTGATTTACTTAAAAATCAAGAAGTCACACAATTTAGCACTCACTACAAAATATGGTTAAAAAAAGTCACAGGCTACAGCTTGAAAGCAAGGAAAAAAAAAGTCCCTTTGCTCCCCATGGCAAAGTCACTCCTCAACAACAAAACCAAAATTAAAAAGACCCCCCCCAAAAACACTTTCACTACAGCTCTTTCAATTAAATAAAAGCACACAGTTTAGCTATCAACACCACTTCATTACTGTAATAAATAAAAAAAAAAAAAAAAAAAAGACCACGGAGGCNAAGCACACGGAGGTCTATTGACTATATGAAAAAACATACATGCATCGTTAATCACCATTTTAGCTTGTTTGTGTTTGAGTCTACTGGTTACAGAGTTTAATTCCAAACAGAACTATTCCACCTCTTATCATCATATCCTTCTGATCAGTTATCTTAACTGTAAACGATCCCTGTCAGATTAGAAAGAGATAAATAACATTGAGTCAAGCTGAAAAAAGAGAAATGGGGCACAGCAATCTTGCATCAAGTCATACCTCCTTGTTTTATCATAGGGTCATGTGGGACTGGACTGCCTAGTCGGAAGGGCCACATCCCACACAACTTGACTCAGCTGCGGCATTTAGAACATGACCGACAAGGTGAGCGCATTTATGGGTACACATTTATAAATCTGAGAACTTCAGCATTGCTGGCCAGCTTTAAGGATGCTACTGCAAGAGGCCTTCAACGATCATACTTTTACTTCCCTTTTTTTTTTTTTAAAAGATTTTTTTCCTCCCCTGTTTGAGGTCCCATTGAGACTTACCCGAAAGGCCTCTGTATGAGAGCTGGATGAAGCTGCTGGACACCAAAGGCAAAACCTACCAACAAAAACACATCACATTCTCTGTATGGGAGTTTTTTTGACCACTTATTTATGCTATACACACACACAAAACGCAGAGTAAGACCCTTCACTAACAGCCTGCAGTAACAGCATTCGAAAGGCTGTAGAACCAAAAATTAGAAAGCAAAATTTATCAGTCCATAAACACACACACAGAGAACTTAAACCAGTAAAGCACACGCTTTCCTAGAGATGTTTAGGGAAAATACTTTTTCTAAACAAGTACAGGGTTTTGTTCACATTTTACCTGGTGCTCCACCTGGATCCCTAACTTTAGCATCTGAATGACCGGATGGTACTTTCCATTCATCAGTCTACTTGGGTAATTTCTACAGGCTTAAAATTTAAGTCACCCCTACTCATAAGGGCTTAGCATGGGGCATCAAGTACCAACGTTATTTCTGTTCTCCAAACGCCCTAGCATAAAACTTCTTTCTTTGGCGGGCACTTTATTAATTGCAAAAGTGTTCATCAGGCCAAACACGGGGGGGGAATGCAGAATGGCCTCCTTTAGAGCACAAATGTGCACACACTCCATGCCCCTCTCGCTCTTGCGGCGGTCTGGGAAGTGGCTAGGACATCAGATTGTCTCAGATGTGGTGTTAGGAAAAGCCATTTCATTTAAAAATCTGTGTAACAGCTCCCATCTGCTTGAGAAGTTTGCATTAAGATATTGTTTGGATTAATACCACCGCACACATTGGAAGCGATTCACTCCTAGGCCAATCTTACCCTGCAACGATACTGTAAATGGTCAGCGCCACCACATTCCCAGCAGCAGGAATAACCAATGAAGTGTTTGAGCTGTGCAAGTCTTCCTGGGGAATTACTCCAGATATTTTATCTATGGTCACTTTTTAAATTTTTTTTAAATAAGACACATGTGCAAAATAGCCAAAAAGTTACTACGTGCTGCATTTAAAAAACCAAAACCAAAGCACGCCCAACTGTGTGCGTACTTCAGGAAGGTGGAGGGCAGCACTACCTCTTTTTTTAAAGTTCTACTCTGCTCAGAAACCTGAGGTATGGAGAGAAAAGCCATTCGGGGTTGCTTCCTCACCTGGCTGCATTATCCGCGGCTTGGCACCCAGGTACGCCAGGTTCACGTTGGCTTTCCTGCCATCGATGATGGGGTTGGGGTCCTTACAAGCCCTTTCAGCAGCGGCTCTGTCAGCCATGGTGACCTTAAGGGGCGATGCCGCGCGTTAGATCCCTTTCCGCGGGCAAGGCGAAGCCTCCCGCCCACAGAGCAGCGACCCGGCCGTACCCGCGGGCAGCGCTGAGGGGCCCCCGGCCGGAGCCCGGCCCCG
>VWZN01017017.1:551470-577534 GCA_013396955.1 Regulus satrapa
CGAGCAGAAACAGCAGCTGCAAGAGGAGTGCAGGACCCGGGCTCTAACAACTGACTGGCCTCCCCCCCTAAAAGCCACCGGGTCGGGCACTCTCGGTTCCTCCTCCTCCTCCTCCTCGCAGGGGCGGGGACGGCGGCGGGGCGGACCCCGCGCTCGGCCGCGGCGCGGCCGGGGCTGACACACAGCTGTTGGCAACAGCTGGATGCCCCCCGTGCGGCGGCAGCCGGGCCTCGGGGCTGCCAGGAGCAAAGGAGCCCCTCGGGGCGGCCCGGTGCCCTGCGAGGCAGGTTTGCCACAAACAGCAAGTTCCAGGAGAGAGGGTCCGGTGGGGTCAGCAGTGCTCGGCCGGTCAGAGAGCCCGCGGGCACTGTTCGCTGGCTGCTGGTGGTCCTTAAGTGCTTCGATTCCCTCCCCGAAGGCTTATGGTCAAACCTCTGCGACCGTCACCTACTGCTCTCTCCAGGCTAGCAAAACGACGGTGCTGCAACAGATGCGTTTTTATTGTGGTGGTGCTGGCGGTTGTGGTTCTTGCTGTTCATTTGGTCTCAAGGTGAAAAAAAAAAAAATGGTAAAGCTGTTTCCCCTGTTTTTTCTCTTCTTTTGCTGTCTCTGCCCAATGCTGGGACTGGGAGGGATGAAGAGAAACATAAAGAAAGGCATGTCTGTGTGACATGAAGAGATAGAGGACTCTGGGAGTTGGGGGGAAGGGAGACTCACAGGGAGACCAGAAGGATGGGAGGAAGGTTAAAGATTGGGGAAANGGCGGTTCTGGTTCTTGCTGTTCAGTTGGTCTCAAGGTGAAAAAAAAAATGGTAAAGCTGCTTCCCCTGTTTTTTCTCTTCTTTTGCTGTCTCTGCCCAATGCTGGGACTGGGAGGGATGAAGAGAAACATAAAGAAAGGCATGTCTGTGTGACATGAAGAGATAGAGGACTCTGGGAGTTGGGGGGAAGGGAGACTCACAGGGAGACCAGAAGGATGGGAGGAAGGTTAAAGATTGGGGAAAACAGACGTGCATATGTGTAGAATCTAAACCATTCTCTTGCAGTCCCAAAGTCTTGATAAGTACTGTGTGTCTCTTTTTCCTGTTTCACCTTCTTCATCTGTCTTGCTAGGCTTTTCCCTATGAAGACTCTCCCTTAGAAAAAAGAGAAATGCATCATTTGCAGGACAAACTTTCACAAAGTTCTTCAGCCCCAAGCATTCACTGTAATGAGGGCACTTAGCCTTAAATTCAGGTCCTGCTTGCCCATATCTAACCTTAGCCCCATTTGATTTTTTCATCAGTAGTTTTCCTAGTTCTAATGGCTTATACAATCCTAAGTCATGCTGTCACTAAACCCTACTTATCGTTCAGACTCTCCAGATTAAATTTGGTTTAATGTATTAAGACTAACTGAAGTGAAATCTAGCAACACCAGCAGGATGAGACATGAATGTTGCTTTTCAGCTGAAATTATGGCAAGCCCTTTACCTTGACCTGAATTCAGTTAGGTTGGCTAACTCTGTCCCCAGATATCTTCCAGCTTGACTTTCCTCTTGGTCTAGAACATTGTGTTAAACCTGACACTCCAGCCATTTCTGTTCTGAGGGCTAATCGTAGCTTTGAACTCTAGCCCAGTGACCTGAACTTAAATAGTAGCCCCAGCTAAGGGTGTCAGTGCTCAATGGAGCCCTGCAGCACTGAGCCCACTTAGAGGTGAATTTAACTCCTCAGACAACCTGTGGACCTGGAAGATGAACTTCACCTAAAACCAAATGTAGTCCACCCTGTCATATTTCCTGTTCCTTGCTGTGCCCAGCTCTCCTGAGTGTCTTGTGGTGTCTGTACGAAGGGTGAATTAGCTTGGCTTTCCAATCCTTACATAAACTCCTGTATTAAGGCCAGAAAAGCAACATTTGGCTGCCCCAGAACTACTTGCAGATGTATTTAGGTGTTCACCTTTTTCAGCCGAAGCAGAAGACTGATTACTTTGGCAGACCAAAACCCACAATCTAGCTTTTTGGTCTAGCAGCAACTGCAGGTCTTCCAGGATTCCAGAGAAAAAAACCAAGAAACCAAAAAACAAAAACCAAAAAAACCCCCTAAAAAACCCGAACCAACAAAAATGCCCCCCAAAACAAAAACAAAAACAAAACAAACCCCCCAAAACAAACAAAAAGCCCCACAAACAACTAACTTTCCACACCTATGTCTCAACAAAAGACAAACTTCTTGCATTTAGGTACATGCAGCCCTTGTTTGTACTACTGATTCGAAGTATTTGCAGTACAGTTTTCAACCTACTCTGACAGGCTAATACATCCTCTTCTGTAAAGCCAGACGTGACCCTGGCCATTAACAGATCAAAATATATCCTGTAAGCTATGCTACAACAGTCCTACTACTGTATTAGCACCCTCGATTTAAGATGGCAATCAATCCCAGTAAAATTCAGGAATAAATAAATTCTCTAGTCTATTCATTCCTATAACTGAACTGTATCACTGATGCTATCACAGGAAAACAACCCCTACAATTGAAGAATAACTCCTCAAAACTCAGTTTTATCTTATATCCTTTCTAGCATCGGACCTTTTTCTGCTTTGGTGGTCCTGCCAGAATCTTAGGAGATGATTTTCTAGCTTTAGGATTCCTAGGAATTCTTCCCTAAGTCCCAGATAAGTGATACCTCATCATTTGCATTGTCTACTGTCAACACAAACCTTTATTTTTGCTTGGCATAACCAGTGAAAAACAAACACAGGTCTCCAGCTCTTAGATGCATGATCTTATGACTGAACTGTGGCTGATATGATTCTACTAGCACCAGGCTTTCTACTCTTTCAGCAGCCCTCAGAAATCAAAACCATCTTCCAACCATATCTCAGTCTTAATCATCACTTTAGGTTTATCCGAAGAGAAAGGGGACCTCTATCATATGGAAATTAATCAAAGACCATTTGAACACTTTTTTGATTAGGAATTTATTGTACACTTCTCTCCTGTACCATATGTTAACTCCAGATTTTGGGCTAGTCTTAACCCAAAGGAGGATACCACAAACAGTATTGGAAGGGAGTTCTTTGAGATTCACCCATTGTGAAAATGTTCTGGATTGACTGGGGCTTGTGTCTTTGTGCTAGGGATAGGTTTCTGCAAAGCTTGGAGAGCGAGGTTTATCCACAGAACCTTTAGGTACCACAGAAAACTGATGAAGCTGGATGAATTCAGATGAGGATTTCCCTGGAGTTAGCTTGAGTTGACGGGACAGTGTTTACCTGGCCCTGCTGGATATCTGGCTAAGTTTGTAGTCAGAATAATGGGTTTTCAGATTTAAAGGCATGGATTGTACAGTATTTATTGTGCTGAAGGGATGCCTGTGGACAACTTCACCAGTGCCATTTTCCCAGCTGCTTGAGATAATATGTATTTTGGTATTTTGAGATGGGTCAGCTGATGACTTAATGCTAGGCATCTGGTTGTAGCTTTGGAATGGAAGTGTAGCAGAAAGAAATGCATTCCTATATACTACAAATTTTGCAGGAGTGATGCCACTGGTGAAAGTGTGATAATTTGGGCAAGAAGTGAGAACATGTGGAAAGAGGAGTGTCTAGGTAGAGCATTCCTGGGACAGATGTAAAACTGTTTTGCATCTGGACTGAGGTTCCTAAATGCATGGAAATTTGGAAATTGAACAAGGGTCATCCATGGTTTGGTAAGTACCACGAACAGTAGATCGCTGTAAAAGATCAGTATTGGTCCTGTAGGCAGCTATTTTGGCCTTTTCAGGATCTCAGTTTTAAATCAAAGTAGGCTATAGGCACCCAGGTCCTGCTGCAGTCTTTTATATTGCTGGGAATCTCTCCTAGGTATGGAGGTATTGTTGCTAAAGGGTATTGTAGCTGACAATTACCTTCTATGTAATTTTAATGGTTTTAAAATATATATCTGAAGCTATAAATGAGAAAGTAATCTAGTGTTTTATTTGGAACCTAGTAACATGGCTTAATGGGAGGAAACCCCAAAAGCTATCAGTCACAATTAATTGGTTTTACTCAGAGATTTCGTGTTTCTGCTGTGGAGGTAGGATAGAATAGACAGCTTTCCAGTTTACCAAATGTTGCCACTCAGTGGTATCAGTGTAACTGTAATATCATGCTTTTTATTTATTTATGAACACCATATGCCTGTCATGTTGGAAACCAATGGAAGTTGTGTGTTCATTCATTAGGTTTCTGGAAACAACAAAGACCCGTGATTATATTGCACACACCAGTCATTCTTGCTAGTGCTTTATTTCAGTAAATAATAGTGGTCTTCCGAGCATTCACTGCACCATCAATTAAATGTGTCTGGAATTTCTATATACACACACATGTACATATACATATACTTACATGCACATTTAATCTGCTAACACTATTATTAGAATGCCTGGGGCCTAAACCACCATGATTTGTTATGCAGGGCTTGAAAATAAAAGTGATTCTTTCTCTGTGAGCCTAGTAAGACCCTCAGTTTGGTCAGTGAGACATTTCTGCTGAAGTTCCATAATGCCACAGCTCCGTGAAAGCATTTGGCTAATAACATTAGGCACGGCTTTGTCTGCTAATCTGTGCACTTCCACCAACCACATCCCATTACAGAGAAGAGCAGAATGCCTGATCTCTGCTCTGCTCAGTGTGTGCTACATGGGTGATAGTTTCCCCTAGTTTTCCCTGACTTTGTCTAGGGAAGCATAAAGTAGGTAGCACACTCATGTTCCAACAGATCACAGTGAGAGAGACTTGGAAACCTCATCATCTTCTCAGTCTTCATGCTGATCTCCAATCTTTATCTAGGATAAGTTCTTGAATGGTGAATTTCTGCTAAAAGTTTGCTAACTGGGGAAGCTTCCACCACCTCTCTCCTGATTAGTGTCCCCATTATAACAGATTTCATCATAGGATCCTTTTTTCCCTCTGAAACCTATTGATATTGCTGTATTCCTAAGTCCCTTTTGTTACAGTATCTGAGCTCTAAGCCACATGATCTTCAACTATGAAAACTTCCTTATTCCCAATTAAATCACCAAATGTCAACCACCAGGTGTAGTTTCTGATAGGAATACTTTTCCCTTTAAAGGGCAGTGGAAGAGGTGACACAGAATTTCAGCGATCCAGCAAACAAAATTCAAAGCTTGTGGAACTGTAGTTTTAAGACACATTGCCCATCTGCAGGAAAATAATAGGCACTTCAGAGGAAGCAGGGGTGAATGATGAATGAAGCCAGAAGGCTGAATGCATCCATGGAAGTTACAATGCGTGTCATGTCAGTAGGGGAACATGAGGAAAAGGTATGTTAGGAAAAAAAACCCAAGGGAAAGGGTTTATGAATAGCAAGTCATGAGTACTGTACTGAACAGTGCTGGCCAGCGCTAGAACAGGTTAGAAGGTAGAATGAGGCCGGTGCCTGGCGTGAACTGAAGGTGTCCTATCATGCTGTAACGGAGGGAGCAGTGATGCCAGAGACTGAACCTGCAAAATCACAGAGCTCTCATACTCACCACGTGACACACTCAGGGTTAGAACAGTGATTCTTAATGTTGACAACAAGCAAGGCAGTTGTGTCAGGGAAGAAGTAAATTGAGATTCGCAGACTAGTTAAAGCTTAGAAATTGGAGTGTGAAACACCTGAGTCTCATACTTACCTGTCCTGATCACAGGCAACTAAGAGACAGACATTTAACAAATGTACAAAATTCCATTGATGTTCTGTGTGGCGTGAT
The DNA here is from genome assembly GCA_013396955.1 of Regulus satrapa. NCBI lineage: Eukaryota > Metazoa > Chordata > Aves > Passeriformes > Regulidae > Regulus > Regulus satrapa. The sequence goes on from VWZN01017017.1 coordinate 557,219, forward strand.
AGCTGAATGACTGCCTGCTAGGCACACTCCTGTGCATCTTTAAAATATTGTACACCCACCCCACCATAGTACCCACTGGGAAAACCAGGGCTTGGACCTGTCTGCTGAGCCACATACACATAGCCTGGACTGATAAAACATGTAACTCATTACTTGCTTGTATTGTGTATGCAAAACAAGAAGTCTGGTACAAAGAAAAATATTGAGAAAAAAAATCTCAACCAGTCTACACTGGTGAAACACTGCTAAAAGCAAAGAAATTAAACCAAATTATATCAGGTTGCATCTGACCTGCAGGCAAATAAGTGGGGGAAAAAAAGAAACAAATATGGGGATGCTGGTGAAAGACAGCCACTAAACCCTCACCAGTTATTATTACAAGGGATTAAACTGGCAGTCGACAAGCTGTATGCCAGGCATCAGCCTCATAGAACACTGCACATCTCTTAGCAGAAGTAGGTTAGTAGAAAAGAAATGTGGATACATGGATAGAAATGCAGAGAAGAGCTCATTCAAACACACTTCAGCCCCTTAGTTCTTAGTGAGAAACTGATGACATGAATGCCATAGTACTGCAGCTCTGGATTCAGGAATAGCTATGTCCATGGCCTACTGCACTCTCAGCCCTCCAGAGGAGGAGTGACTTGTGCTTTCCTGTCAGAGAGCTGGAAAATCTAATTTATGGGCAGAAAATACCATTTCCTCATTTGTCAAGTTCAACCCAGCTTTTTTTACTAAGGACTTAGTTCTTCTTGTATTGCTTGTACTGGAGAAACTGAGTTTTTAAAAAAAAATTGCTTTCACCTCAATGCTGGAGCAATTAAAGTAGAGTCCAAAATGTTCCCTTGACTACTTTTTCTTTAAGAGGAAAAGAGAGGTTTCAGTGTTCCTCAGCGCTCATCCAGGGATGTCTGCTAATCACAGCACAAGCAAAGAAGAGAGAGAACTGCTCCAGAGAACTGTCCTCTGCTTTCCTTTGGAGGTATCTGGGGCACAAAGACACGTAGAGGAAAAGCAGATTAATGAAATTTGTGCTACATCCTCTCCTAGAGATGTGGAGGAGTTCTTCATGTTGTGACTTGGACAATCAGGCTAGAGCTTGAAGCTTTCTTTGCAAGGGCTGAAGAGAGGATTTAGGAGGGAAGATGGACTTCAGCTGGAGGTCATCCCATTTATGTGCTGTCCTCTCTCTGGATAGTGTACTGCCAGTCGCACCCATACTGTGCTCACGAGTTGTGTTGCAGGAGAATGAAGCTTGTTTACTAGATCAACCATGCTTTCATGATCTAAAGATATCATGTCGCTGTCAAGTATTTTTAGTCTGAGCTTCTTACTATCCAGTTTACTCTGCAGTCTTGGTTTCTTCAACTAAAAATAACTGCAATATAACAATAGCTTTTAGGTGGTTTCACTTGTTGGAAGTGATTTGTTAAAAAAAAAATAAAATAGCAGCATGTGATGGTCATTCAGCGCCTTCATTCCAGAAGGACCTTGGAGAGATTTACTACCCTTTGCTGAGTCTCTCCACCTGCTGCTGTGGTGCAGCCAGCGCTCCTCTGTAACACAGCATTCCTCTTCTTCAAGGACTGTCAGACCACATTATCTTTGCTGGTTCAGAGACTTTTTTTTTTTTCCCCTGTGTGTTTTCTTTCTTTGGTAGGGTAGAAACGAGATAAGTTAGAATTTGGCCCAAACACTAAAGTGGAATAACCCTCCATCTGCAAAAGATCGTGGAGGCTTTCTTCACACCCTGCCAAAAGGTCAGGATCTCTGTAGTATGATCCCTTGGTAAGGTGACACCTTCAGGTATAGAGCACCGCTCCCATCTTCCTGTGATATCCAAGCAGAAGTGACTCAGAAGGGAGGAGCTCTGCCTGCACTGAGTCACCATTGCTTTCTATATTTAGCCTACAAATTTGAAAGTCAAATTCTGTCAAAAATTTACCTGTAAGTTTAACCTGTAAGATTCTAGCCCCAAGGGCTACAGCTTCAAAACTATGCAGCAGGTCGGTTTTTTGTTGTTTTGTTTTGCAGTACAAGTGGAAGTCTGAGCATGTTACTGCTTGAGTAGCGGGAGTTTCATCAGTGTACTATCTACATACTGCTGCAACCCAGTAAGGTAATGTGAGGTTTCTAAGCATTCTTACAGCCTTTATTGTCCTCAGTTGGAAAAGGCATGACTTTTTGCCTTTAAAAAGAAGTAAAAAAACCCAACCAACCAAACCCAGGCTTTGTCATGAGAATAAAAATAGTACTGTTTGGCTGGTTTGTCATGTTTGTCCCTTAGTCTTAAGTTTCACAGTTCATATAAGGTGTGAGGTTATGAAGTAGGACACAAAAAGCATGTTGTGCTCTAATCCCTCCATTTTCACCTCTAGAAAGGACCTATGCTGAGAAATTACAGCTGTCAGTGTGTTAATAGTGCTGTAGAAAAGATACTACATTGTCCTTTGGTAAGCCATATTACAAGGATTTAATTCTACCGAAGAATTATTGTCGCTTTGAAAAATGGACTCAGGCAACATGAAAAAATTAAAATTTCATATTAATTGCACAAAACAATCAGGTATAGTGCTTGGATTTTTTTAAAACATCAAAGGTAGACTGGATTTTGAGACTTAAGATAAGCACCCTGCCTACCCAATCAGCATTTGTCAAAGTCTAATTTTCACTGAGGTTTATCAATTCATTTTAAAATTAGAGTCTGAGCAATATTTTTTCTGAGATTTGCTCAATATGCCAAAATCTGTTACGAATTACAAGGTGACAGAAAGAGATCAGCCCACTTGCTGACCTGATCCTGCACCTTGTCTTTTCACTGGGATCTGCAAGTGTGTTGCCATGCAGAAGCCCTCGGAAATTTGGGAAAAGGATATTGCATCTGCTGCAGGCGACCTCATGGGAACTCAGTGGATCTCTGCAAAACTGACCTGCTGTCTGATCAGTGCGGAGTCTACCATTTGAATAAGGCTTGACTAGGCAGGATTGCCTCACCCCAAAGCACAGCAGTCATTTAGGAGCCTAAAGTGCAGTATTGTTAAGTCAGAATTAGGGCAAACTCTATCCCTGCACATTGATTTCACTACACTGGCTTGCTGTCTACTCTCATATGCAGAATGTCATACAGTCCATATTAAAAGCAGGTATATTACATGAAATAATGAGACACCAACATCCTCATATTAAAGTATATATTTTTTTAACCTCCCTGGGGAAATTCTTGGTCGTTTCAGTCTATCAGCTATTTCTGTGGTACTTATTTTTCTCTTTTCATCTTTGAAACTCAATAAGGAAATAAAATACCAACATAAATAAATGAAGAAGAAGGTTTCTCAACACCAATAAGCTAGACAAAAGAAACAGAACACTAGAGAATGTTTATTTATTCATGACATCTTCATGAATGCCATGCTTTGGAGGGAATGGGAGATTTTTGTTCATGTTTGACTCTCAAGCGTGCTAACAGGTTTTATTAAAATGGAGGGGTGGAGGGGAGGCGGGTGACTTGAAAAAAATAGAGACCCTAAATACAACCAAATTAAAAGTTCATGAGACATACTAGTGAGTAAGAAGAGTCATTTTGAATTTGACATTTTATGCAGGGGACGGGAAAATATTTTCATAATCTTATTTAAATGGAGAAAATCTTTGTGAAAGGATGCACAGTTGTGTACTAGAAATACAGTCGGTTCTGGAGGATTTGTTCTGTTCTCCTTCCTCTTCTGTAAAGCTGTCCTTTGTAAGTTTACTAGTTTTGTCTGCGCTGCCATCCTAATGGGCATCTTCTGAAATATATGAAAAGGCCCCTAGAAAATAATGGAGTTCCTTTTAATGAGTTCAGTACACGCACAAGTTGTTTTCAAGATCTTGGAGTATCGCTGTGGTTGAGATCCATACCGCCTGTCTCTCTTTGTGACTGTTTTGAGTTAGCGTGTAGCACAGGGAGTTCTGGCTTGGAGATTCTCTGTACTGCTGTGACCCTGGATGCATCAGGAAAACAGTCCTAAAAGTGAAATTCAGGAATTATGCAACAGTTTTTTCATCTCACTGACTAAGTATTAACAGCAAAGTGTGAGAAGATGGAAGCAGGGGAAAACAACCTCCTGGACTGTCAAGGGCATAAATTAAAACTTCAGCTCAGTCCCCAGCACATGAAGTTTCTCAGAGCTCCGTGCTTGCAATGTATTGTGTAACTTCTCTTACCACACAAGCTTAGGGACTCAGGTGGGGTCCAGCAACCTTAAAGTCTACGTGTAGCAAAACCACACTGCACTCCAGATCAGATCCAAGAAAACAGTCACTAGAGTCTGTTTGCTGTTTGTATGGTCTGTCTAATGTAATTTCAAGTTATCTGATAGCAGTTCTTAAAATGCTGGCAGTTTCCGTGCTGTTAGGTAAATGAGGCTTAGAATTAACATANATTTACATTTTCATTATTCTTTTTGAAACAGCATGTGCGTTAGAAAACAAATGTCAGATAACCCTACATTGCAGTTGTCACCCCATTAACAAACAGCCACGTTGAGGGTGGGGGTACCCTCTCAATGCAAACATAAAAGACCTCAGATTTTTTTTTTTTTTTAATTCATCACCCATGCACAGGGGGACACGAAGATATTCTTTAATATAGGACAGGTCTTGTAGCATTAAATTTGACTAGGAATAGTTGCTTTAAGACACTGTATGAGTAAAGACGATGAATATCATGCCCAAAATCCAGCTGTATATTCCCAGAGCAACCTGGGCCAATGTGCTGGTACTGCTGCAGTGGGTGCTGGTGTGGGTGAGAGGTCATCAGTTTCCTTTGCTCTCTCTGCTGTGCCCAGGAGGTGAGTTGTGTCAGGAGGGGCTTGAAGGCTAAACATCGCAGGGAAAGTAGTTGTCTCAGCTCCAAGTATTTTGTTGCTGATTTTCTAAATACCTTATTTCAGCTCTAGCTCCCTTTCTAGCCTGATTTTCTTGCATTGACGAAAGAGAATAAAAACAAACCCCCAAGTCTGCAAGTCAGAGGCTCACTGAGCATATCCTTTGCTCCGGCATCTCTGTATGACTTTGCTGATGTTTCGGTTGTGTGGAGGGTGTGGCTTGAGCTATACAAACGTAATGCCTCTCTTGCATAAATAGATTTCTCCTCTCCAAAATATCACATGATAATTATCATAAATAAATAAATGAATAAATCTACATTGGAGAGTGACCTCGTTCTAAAGCCTCCCATCTGAGTTGGCGCAGGTAACTGTGAAGGGACACTTAAAGATCAGTATTAACAATTTAATCATCTGTGTAAGATTGGCAAGGTCAGGTACACTGGGAGCTGTTACAAAGGCTGATTTCATAAAGAGCCATGATTTATCCTGGTGTCTAAAAAAGGTGTCAGCTCCCACTGAACCTTTTCCCGTGAATGGGGCAATCAGAAGTGTGTGTACTTTTTTACTTCTTGCCCCAGTGCTAACACAGATTCTTGCACAGCTGAGAAGACAGTGAACAAGCTTTTCTGGCAGTCATGGCATGGAAGAGATCACTTCTCTTTACCAAAGAACTGTTTTCATGAAACTTTTACAATCTTAACAGTCTCTGAGGACTGACCTCCTTTGTTGCATTTGGTTGGCACTGCCAATGGATTTGTTAGCTTTTAAGTGAAGGAAAAAAGTAGGTGGGCTGCCTGCATACCTTTGAGGCTACTGATTATTAAAAAAACCAGGAATGTAAAACCAGAGAGGAAATACAGACCTGTCCTGGAAATGCCCTCTCATTTGTCAATGGACAAGATGGGTGTTTGAAACTATTTTTGAAATGTTGTTTTATGTACTCAATGAAAAAAAAAAAAAAANGCTCAGACAACTCCTTGGCAGTTTTGAGCTCTACCAAAGTGCAGGCAAATTCACAAAGCTCTCTGAGATATCTACAACCTATCAAAGACTCAATCTACAAACCATGAAATTTGCAAAACTCCAAGGAAGCTGTGGCCTTGTTGGTGAGTTCAGAGACTATGCACAGACATGGCCTCTACATTTCCAGTATGTACTGCATGTAGGGCTGAACTTCTGTGATTGGCCAGAAGAACATTTTTGCGGGTGGGGTCTGGTGAAGTGTGAGCACCTTTTATTTTCTGTTTTTGTTTACTGTGGACACAGGAGTCAGCCAGCACTGCCTGTTGAAAACAGCAGTTTGGTTTGTGGTATCATTTTTTTCTAACCTTGCTTTCAGCTGTTGTTGGTGATGAAGGGATCACTTTAATATCTGAATGCAGAGTTGGAACCTATGAAATTTCTCAGTGTAGCAGAGGCTTGCTCTGTACCAGGGAGACAGGAGAGCAATAAGAAGATGGGAAAACAACTAATTCCTTTTTCAAGTTCCTAATATTTTTTAAACTACTGTAAAATACTCCTGAAAAGCAACATTTGTCTAAAATACATGAACATTACATTTATTGTTTTACTCAATTTAGTGAGAACACATTTAATACAAACAGGCAAACAAGAAAAGCCTGACAACTTTTGTCATTGTTAGGAACATGGGGACAACATTGCTGATTAGAAGCAAAACTACATCCAGAAAATATTTGTTGCCATAGTGACCATATTTCGTTGATTCCTTTTTCTGCTGTACAGATCTAATTTAATTATTCCAGATATTTATAAATAGCTTCCCGTGGGGCCAAAACTAATGGCTACAAAGTAAAGTTGCAAAGACTTTGGATGTGCAGCTCAGTATGGTCAGATGGAGATCCCACTTAAGCAAAGCAGTCAATGTGAGCACATGATTTTAAGCACCACATCTCTTTCCAAAGAACTGCATGTGTGCTTAAAATCATACATGGGCTGAAACAGTCTGCTGCAGCTCACAGTAGATAGTGAACATTTCTATTTTAAACCGTGTGGTTTGTTTTAAGTTTCATAAACTTCATTAGAACCAAGTTCTTAAGTAGTTACATCATTAGTCATACTAGGAGTGGCCATTTGCTTACTCAGTAGTTGCTGTGAGCATTAGAGAAATTATGAGCATATGCACCTTTCATGGTTTCATGTTCCTTCCACTAATCCTCAGCCTCTGCAAATTGTCCTCTGCAACCCTCTTCTCCTTACTTTTGTTCATACTAGTGCCAGGGAAATGGTTGAAACACATGCATTTTACAATTGCCTAAAAGGGAATTTTTCTGTAAGTGTGCAAGCCGAGTATGCAGTATGTGTAATCTCCAATAGTTCAGGTCCCTTCAAGAGGAAATACTCTAGAAAGCTTCATCATACTCAGGTGCCAAAAGTCTTGCAGCTACTCTTCATTGTTTGCTTAGAATATGAATCCCACATCGTTTGACTCTGTATTCTCACGTGTTAATTCTGCCTTTTAAGTGCAAGCAGAGTCAGTTTGTGTGAGAAAGAGGGAAAAGGAAAAGGTTAAAAATTTACAATTGCTGCTGCTTTTCATAGTTTTATCCCCTCCAGTAAAGCATGGCATATGCAACTGGTTCTCTTCCCGTTTGGCGCATCAGAGGGCATTAGCATGTAGTCCAGAGCAAAAGGATTACAAGGGACAGCTGAACCTGGAGGAATAGAAAGGGAGAATTCCAGAGGCAGCTTAAAAATTACACTGACACAAATTGCCATCTGCAAGGACAAATAATCAGAAAACTGGTTAACGCCTCTGACATCATCCTTATCCATACTCCTTTCACACACTTCCAGAACATAGTTTGTATTAGTCATTTGACACCTTTCTAGCCTTCTGCACTCCGACTTTCCTAAAATATGCAAATTCACATTGCAAATCTGTTTTTATCAGAATCCAGGTGGCATCTTTGCAAAGAAGGTAATGTTTGGTTTTTAGTTTTTAATGCTCCTCAGCTTCCCTGGGGTGCCAGCCACACCTCTTCCCGCCAGAAATTACATGGTCTTTGCAATTCTTTTAGACTTATGAAGAGTCAGACTCCAGGTCCCTCAGACTACATACAATGAGAGAATAAGATCTTCAGAATTCACTGTTTCACCTGCTCTGTGAATCCACAGGAAACAGTCAAGACATCCCGAGACTGTATCTGAAGGCATTCCATGGCAACACCTGATCTGCAAATGTCTCTCTTGAAGCAGTGCTGCTGGACAGGAGAAAGGTCTCTTCCTGTGACGTTTATTTTGGAATATGCATCAGCTAAGGAGGCCTGGTATCTACTTTCCTTACTTACCATGTGTGTTTGTGGACAGCTTGCCCTCCATTTTACCCTGCTGAAGTACTCTGGGATGTGTTACTGTGGTCCTCTTCCATGGAGTGGCTTTTCAGGGAGCACCAGCAGTCTTCCCAGACCTGGGCTTAAGGCTAGCAAAGAGTGCCAAAGCTTGCTGTGTCCTGGTCCTCCTGTCTCATGGGATCAAGTGCGACAGTATCTCCACTTGGACAACAGATAGTCTTTGCCTGTGAATGAAAATGGGAACATGCACGTTGTGGTCAGACAGGCTTCTGTTCGGGAGATGAGGCTTTGAGGTTTCCTGGGATAATTAGTTGATAAATCTGAGCTTTTCTGTTTAGCAGTCCCCACTGTAGTTTCCTTTTAGTAAAGTTGCACTGAACTTAGTGGGAGATTGTGCAAATAAATAAGAAGTGTCTCAGATTTTAACCCAGTACGTTCCTGTCTTAGAGCAGCAATGTCATGACAAAGAGATGCTTTTGTTCTGATGCTGTATTTAGCAGAGGTTTGGAACATTTACATCCCAAACCCATGCAATTAGTGTGGAAAGGAAAAGCCCTCTTCTACTTGTCTCTCAACACCTCCAGGCGAGGAAGGGCCATGTTGCGTCAGGAGCTGAAAGAGGCAAAAATCAAGTAAAGGAGGCAGGGACAGGCATTCCACTGCCTTGGCAAAACCAGAAAAGGAGATGGGGGAGAACCCTCGGAGGAGGATTCAGACAAGTACAGAAGGATTAGTCTGTGATATACTGTACAAGGTAACCAGAGCTGAGCCTGGCAACAGGCAGCCCCACAAAGCACGGCTCCAGTGCTCTGTGTGCAAGGGGCTGTTGTCCATCAGCTCCAGCATGACCCTGCGCAGGCTGTTATCACAGCTGTTGGAAACTGTTATGTCAGTGTACCCTTTCAGCCTCCTCAGGAATAGAAGATGCTGTGCTCTTTTGGATTTTTTAATGCCCTGCTTAGTCTGGATCACAAGTTAGTGAGACATTGATAATTTTAACCATGTACTATGCAGGACTATTTGTTTGTATTCCTGGGGTATGCTTTTTGTTCCTGGCAAACACTTCCAGAGGAAGTTTATGACTTTATGCAGAAAGGAGCTGGAATAATTTCTCTTTCCTTGCACCTTTATCTTTTTCTGCAAAACATTGCCTTGATATCACTGCTTTTTTTTTTTTTTTAACCTTCTCTGGATGAAATTTCCTTTTGGCAGTCTAATTTTTTGTCAATAATTTTTTAAGGGACAGTGTCAATTTGGGTTTTACCTTCATTAAAAATGTACTACAATTTGTGCTCTCAACTTTCACAAATACACCATGATGCCAATTTTACAATTGTGTTCCCTGCTTTTCTAGCCCTGCTGCTGTTTGATTTTCAGAGAGAAACAGAGAAGCTAAATATTTATACAAGGGAAACTATATTTACATAATCAATAAACGGAAAAAGCAGAAAAATAATTCCACCTCTGCTCTTTAGGTTTCAGTAACGCTGCATGTAAGCAGTTTCAAAGAGAAATTGTACACATGTCCCAGCTTCAGCAGACATCCCTTTAACTGCTTGTACTCCTTTTAGACTCCTTTGCATAAAAGAACTCCCACTGTGTCTCAGAAATTTCAGTATGATATGGAAACCAGATAGGTTGGGTTGGTTTTTTTTAAAATAAATGTCTTCTGCCCAACTTTAGTATGGCAAGGAAATTTGATTATCACTTGTTGACAGGTATGCAGGTCATGTCAAGTGTTTCTGACATGTCTATTTTAAGTTAAGCTACAATTTGTATTTTGATTATGACAGAGTAAAAATACTTGGACAACAGATAATCTTTGCCTGTGAATGAAAATTGGAACATGCACATTGTGGTCAGACAGGCTTCTGTTAGGGAGATGAGGCTTTGAATGGGTCACTGCCCAGAGGTGCTAGTTAAAAATAAAGAATGAAACAAAACTCCATATCACCCTCACTGTCTTTAAAGCAAAATATCAGAGCAACACAGGAGAAATAACATGAAATTACTTGTGTAACTGGAGATTTTCTGCTTGCCCATTTTGGTCAAGTGATAAAGTATCCATCTTCTGCTTAACTGTCTGTTTTATTCCACAAGCCTGGATTTCTGCAGCATCGCAAGGTGTTTAAAGAGTGAAGTACCCTGAGTGGGTCCTGGCTCCTTTGGCTCTCAGCAGTGACCAACTCAGTCAGAGTCAGCAGCTGGAAGTCATCCAGAAGGAAGCTGGTGTGAGTTCAGGAGCAGGAGTCCTAGCTGGTTTGCCAGTGTGCTGCAATCAGTCGTCCCGTCCATGCCTTTTAAACTCAGGAGCAACAGGATCACTGCACAGCCCTCTGCAAGCCCCCAGGTCTGAAACTAGGAGCTGTGTCTCTGTGTGGGGTCTATAATGTTAGGAGCAAAATGAAGAGCCCAGTTAGAGGCCATTTATCTATGCCAATATTTGGGGACACAGGCTCATGAGAAATGGAGTTCCCAGTTTGGCTAACAAGGGCACCAGACTCGAGAGTAGTCCTCAATAGAACAAACTTCAAGTGTTGCTTTCCAAGCAGTTGTCATGTAAAGTCTGGAAGCAAGGAGTGTGTTGGTCAGTATTCAGTTCTTTCCTTTTGGAAGCAGACTGGTTCTTGGAAGAAAAAAGTTGTCAGAGGATGTGAATGTTTCTGAAGAGGGGGATGCTGAAATTTTGCTGGATTCAGTGTCTGTTTGGTCTTTATCCAGCTCTGAGCTCAAAGGCAACACTTGTGATAATACATTTTCTTCACCATAGAGACAAATGCACCTCCTGAGGGAAAAAACAGTTGCTTTGACATTTCAGGCTGGGAAACCTGTCCTTGACACATGCACAGGCCCTGATACATGGTGTCTTGGCTTCACACGCTTATGGCTGTCTGGGAGGTTGGCACCGTCCCTGCTCAAAGGCAGCAGCATGCCAGCGCTGCAGTGGTGAGGTCCCCAGCGGAGATGTTTGCACTGGGAAGGCAGCAGAGCATGGCAAATGCCATCTCTGTCATAGGAGAGGATGTTCTCTGCATTAGCCGTGGCGTCGTGCACTTCTTCACCCGTGGTAGTGTATTTATGTCAGAAAAAGGCCCCAATGAGACAGGGGAGAAAAGAAACGGAGCTTATGTTGTGTTGTGGCTGCCAGCAGTCACAAACTGCACTGTGGCAGGAAGCTGAGTGTAAGAATCAACTGTTTTCAGACTTCTTCTAGGAGCTGCAGCCTTGATTTGCAGAGCTGCCAAAGACCCGCAGTGCTTATGCTTTCAGCTGGATGGGGGAGTCGTTCTGGAAAGCTGTCCAAGGGATTTAAAATGAAGTCCCTGGCTAGTAACAGCACCGCATGACTAAATATTGGTGTCCTAAGGAATAGATAACATAGAAAAAGTGACTGGGCACAGAGGTGACCATGCTGGAACATAAATCATTAATATGAGAGATAAGATGAAGCACAAATAAGGGGAATATTCGTCTTCTACAGTATTACTCCTGTGGTTCTGCAGCCGTAGTCACTGTTTCATAACACTGGCTGGCTAAGACTATGTGAAAACGCAACCCAAACAAATGAACTCTTGGCTTCAGTGGTGAGGCTCTGATAGTTTTGGAGGGTTCAATACAGCCAACTGTACTGCCTGTGTGTGCTTCTTCACCACGACAGTTCTCCTTTGGCAGAAGAAGTGCTTACTGATGAGCTGATTATAGAGCTGAGGTTATGGGCCCATAAAAACAGAAGACACTAAGAGATAATCTCTACATGTGACAGCAAGATGTGCAATCACATCCAAACACAAACTGTGCCATTAGTATTACTTACTTTTAAAGCACCATTATCCCTGCATTGTTCTCTCTCATTAACAGTTAGTCATTCAGACCCTTGAGAACTTTAATATGATAATCCCTACAAGCTCATCAGGCAAATCTCACACGGTCGCAATGTTCCATGCAAGATTTATAAGATGGAACTGGCTGGATGTGGATGTGGGAGTAACGGTCCATAAGCAAATGTGACATAAAAAGAAGTCAGCCAGGAATGCTGCCTACTGAACTCAGAAAGCCTGGCTGTAGTGGGAGTGCTGTTATTTCAAAATGGCTTTCATCTTTTGGGGTGGAAGGGAGTCATTTTGACATAGGAGAAGAAGCAACTGCATAATGTCCATGGCATTTACACACTGGTCAATGAAAGTCAGCCCCTGCTTTTGAAATTGTGTAGCTGTATGCGTTTTCTGTTTGAATGCTGTGTTAGGAGAGCCTGTGCTCCTCCACTCCCTCCCCCTTCTTTCCCTTCTTTTCAGCAAAAAGAGACCTCACCAACAAAGAGAAAATAGATTGAAAGCTCTTGCATCCAGGCTCTTTCAAGCAAAGCTTGAGAGAGACTTTGGCACATAATGTCTCTAACATTATGTTCACTGCCCTTAGAAAGCAATAACCCAATACATTCTGCTGGCAGTTAGCAAGTGCAGTGATTTCAACACAGATGAGAGAAGAGAGGACAAAGAAAGAATATGCTTAGAGCATCCCTTTCACCATGAACCTAGGGGCCAGCTGGAGTGTTTACAAAGCTCTAAGGCCAGCCAGCAGGGAGTTGCAATAATCTAATTTTAATTATGTGACAAAAGCATGAAGAATAATTTCAAGGGCTAACAGACGAAAATGGTTGCAGCCTGCCAATATTCCTTAGATGGTAAAAGAAGACAAGTTAACTCACAGAATTTAGTTGTTTCTCAAAAGACTAAATGGGATTTATCACAACTTCCAGCCTGCTGTTGTTAGAGAACAAACTGATTGCCAGAAAAAGGCTTTAGATGTCAAAGCAAGTTCCCAAGAGGCATCCAGGAAAAACAGCAATACCTATCCTCCTCTTATTAAATAAAAAGTACACTGTACCAGCAAGCAAATTATGTGAAATTGGCTGTTATGAAATGCTGTGTATACAAATATACATATCCTATATGTGTGTACACTGGGTATAAATGGATAGACCTTTAATCCGAATTGTCCAGGATTGCACCAATGAAACAGCTGTTTTGCTGTCCCAAGCAAAGCACAGAAAGAAAAGGAGAGGGAAAGGGAAGGAGTAATGGGCAAGGGAGAAAGGGCAAGGCCCAAGCCTTCCTGCTTTGCACATATCCCAGCTTTTTGGCAGAAAAGGAGTGCTGTCTCCTGACAATAACAGAACAGAGAGTTCACAGCAATGAGCCAAATAATTTTGACTCCACTGTACAGAGGGTCATAGTGACAGTGTGGGGAAAACAGTGACATTTCATGGTACCAGAGGATGAATCCATAGGCACTTATTGTAGGATTTTGTTTATGGATGAAAACTGAATCCAAACACTTAATACCATATTATCCTTAATTTTATTTTTCACTAATACTTTACGCTCTCTTCATTCTCTTTAATCTGCTGTTGCATAGGGATTTTGTGCTTTGATTTTATTATTGCTTGAGATATCTGGTAGTGAACAAAACTTCAGTCTTTTGCAAAGGAATTGTTGGAAATACCGCATTTTCAAGCAATTCACATTCAATAATTTAACAATCACTGGGGCTTCATGGGAACTTGCATATAATGGCATAGCTTGTTTCAGAGCTTAGTGACACGCTTGAGCTGTTCCCCTTGCCACAGCATCACTTTGATGACAATGCTACACAGGATGCCGAAACGTGCAGGTAGCCTGGTTTTGCTTCTACTCTTCATTATCACATTAAGTGGAATAACATGCTGCTGAGTAAGTGCACGGCTTTCAAGTTCTAGAAATGTTTCTAAACGGTAAAATCTTTAGTTAAAGTACCTTATCATAATTCAGAGCAACTGTCATTTGACACAACAGCATACTGCCAGGATATGTATATTTTAGGCAAATGCAGAGCATGGTGTGTATGAGTGTGTACTCACTGTTTTTAGCATAGTTCTGTTTACATCTGGGTCTACAGTTTTTGCAGGGAGAGTATATGGTAGGAAGAGGATTTGTCTCCTGTATAGACAACAGAAGGCCAAGTGAAAGTGATGTAATATTCATTGTGCATGTCTTCAAAATCAGTGTGGTTCTCTCCATAGAATCAATTAGGTCTCTCTGTAAAGTGGCTTTTGAAATGAAGGCCTCTACACAAACACAAATGATGACTAATAAGGCATTATACAAATCATTATTAATAGAGTAACAAACAAAACTTTTCTCTGCTAACATCCTATACTCGTCTTCTTTAAAATGGTTTCAGTAATAATCATTACTGAATTGAACTTCAGAGCAATTACTTAAGCAATGCTGCCAGTGGATATTGCCATGTGCAAATTACTTTTCCCCATTATATGACAGTGATGTTTTTGTTCTTGATCAGTATTGTCGTTCATATTTGCATAAATTGAGGTCTTTTTTTCCATCAATTTAACCACTCTTGCTTGGGTTTTCCTTCCACCAGGTGCTTTTGACTCAGGTTACTACTGTCTTTTTGCATTTCTCTGGAGTAGGATTTTAAGGCATGATTTAGCATTCCCTTTCTTACTTTCAGGCCCAAGTTTTAACGCTGACATCTTGCACACACTGTGAAAATAAGGGTGCTGTCACATGTTGACATGTTCTGCCATCACACCTTGAATCAGGACCCGCTTCAGGCACAGATAAAGGAGGCAATCTCCTGTCTCCAGTTGTCTGTCCTCGTCAGTGACTGCCTGCGGTACCTGTGCTGCAGGAGATGACAATGAGCTCCTTGACCACTCTCTGCTGTCTGGGCATCAGTTCTTGCTTCTGGTGACTGAAGGGGAGCAAGGTGAACAAAGCAATAATTACTGTTTGTGTGGGCATGGCTCTTCCTTGCAGCCAAAGTCATTGATGCCTCTCTTGAGAGGTGCTACTGGGGCTATTGAGACATGCAGCATGATGTTACATTGGGTCTTAAGATATAAAATACATTAGTTTTGCAGCTAAACAACAACCATTAGCCTGTCAATGTTTGAATTCAGCTAAAACCCATGTTTACATAAGTACATGAGAACTTATGTCTTTCTAACCAAGCTGTAAACTCTTCCTGCCTCCTTGGAGCATATCCTAGACATAAAATTAGATGGATGAATTCTGGGCAAACCATTAGGTTCATTTAGGAAGCATGTCAGAAAAGGGAAGATTGTGTGTGTGGGGGGGAAAATTAGGAGAAGAATTTAGGGTTGTCGTCCGCTTTCTGGTGATATAAATGTTTGTATAAAGGTTTATGACTAACTGCTGACATGAATAATTCTTCAAATAGCTCTCACACAAACATTATATACTCTACTTTTATTTTCTTAGCAATCTGGTGAGGGACATCTGCAGTTTCTGGAAAACTGAAATCATTTGCCATGAAATTGGCAAACTAGGGCAGGTTTTGATAAACAGTCCAGAAGGAAAAAGCCAAGGAAGGGTAAGGCCTTAAAACAATTGCTATTTTCAAAACAATCCTCTTTAATTTTTCATTTTTAAAAGTGACCTTCTTTCATTTTTACAATGGATTTTCAAATGTAGAGTCTTGAAGCTATATTTAATAACTCCATATGCAATCCACAGGATTTTTTTCTCTTATTTGATGCAGAATCTGAAGTGAAAAGTCCATTATTCAATCAGTTCCAAAGGGTGTGAGTTTCAGAAGCCAGAACAGGTTACTGAGATGGGAGAGAGGGGCAGAGTGGAGGCAGTGATAAGCTCAGCACTAGCTGTTGGTTGACATTACAAAGATTGTTTTTTGTCAAGGGAAGAGGTAGAAATATTCCCTCCCCTCCCCTTTTCTATTTTTTGTACTTTAAAGAAAGCCGAAGTCCACATTCCACACACAAATGCTTAAAAGCTGTCCATTTCAGCATTCCCTTTTCCCTCCAAGTTACCTTAAGAATCACGAGGCTGTTTCCTAGCAATATGCTTTTTCCTCTCCAACAAGATAACTTTTTCTCCAACTGGGAAAATGCCTAAAAGCCAGACCAGATGCCTTGTGAAAATTTCTCCCCTTCATACACATTTTGAGTTTTCTAATATTAGGGACACCCTATCTTGGGAATTTTCAAACACCAAGGAAGACCAGAGTCTTTGTGGACTCTCAGCTATGAAAAAGCTGTGATATTTTTGTAAGGCAGACAAGGCGTAATGCAGTATCCATAATTAAAAAGAAAGGTCTGGTTTTGATTTCGTTGACTGACGTCCTCAGCAGTCAAATGAAAAGTGGGAATACTGTGGACTTAAAGTTCCTTAGCAAAAATCTTCAAAAAGCATGTATATTAGTCGAAGCCATTAGACAAAGAAGAATGTACAAACATCTAAGAATATATCTAGGAATGTGGCCACCAGTTACACATCAGTGTTAACGGCACTGAATCCAAAGAGTCGTGTAATACGGCTCAATGTTTCAGCTGTACCCAAGGCACACTTGTGTCTTCACAAAGTACTGACCTGGCATCAGCTTCTCAGCTCAGATTCCAAGAGGGGCTATCTGGTAACTTCAGGGATTGAATCCAAACAGAGAGAGTCCAGAAGTTTACCCACTGCTCCATCTAGTGCTTGTTTTCAGTATCCTATAGGATCGTGAAACATCTTTTTTCTTTTGAAGGCTGATATGGATATGCCTAGGAGCAGTTTAGTTGCTGGAGAGCACTTGTAGTCCACTGACTTCCTAGCTCATGAGGGCCATCCATCAGAAAGTATTTTCTTTAGCGGCCTGCCTTTGTTATTTTCTTTTTCTTTTTGCCTGTAAGCCAGCAAGTGCTCACAAAGAATGTTTGAACTGCCATTGCAAAGCAGTGATCTTCCAGGAATTCTTACAGGAAAAGAAATATGGTAGAGCATGAGACTTAATTAATGGCTAGAGCTGGTGATAAAAACACAGTACTTGTGACAAAGCAGACTGCGTACAGGTTAATGAGTTTCATTTTGAACATGACTGTTTATTAACTTCAGTAGCTTGTTTCTACCAGGTAAGTATTAAATAATAGGATAATTGCAAGTATTTTGGTAGTATAGCAAAGGCACATTTTATTGAGGATAGAGAAACTGGTCAGAAATGTGAGGAAAGCATTGTTTCAGACAGGTTGTGCCCACTCTAGTAATTGAAAGTGTCAAGGAAGATTTCAGAGGATAAACAAACTTGTCATGATTTCAATTGTCAGAACAGCCTCTGGCAGTTGTTATATGGGCCAGTTAACGCTGTCCCAACAGCTCCCAGGCACAATTCAGAGGATACTCTGGATCAAGCACCATTTTGTAGGATATATGTTGGCATTTCATGCCACTTGACCCCAGGCATGTTTTATTTCCCACTGTAGAGGAAGTCACAGTGTAACACAGTGTTTTTCTAAGGATCGTGATCCCATGTAGTCCCAGGCTGATAGCTTTGGCTCAGTAATTCCAACTCTAATAGCTTGTGTTTTTAGCTCCAGGCATCAGGGAGTGTAACAGGAAAGGTAATGGCTCTCACAACTGAGAGTGCCACTTCAGAAGAAAGTTTTTAGTGCCAGCAGGACTTTCTGCAGCAGGATTTTGCTCTTTTGATTTTTAAGTGCGACTCTAGTCGAAGCAGCTCTCAGAGATGCCATCACCAATAACCATTACCTTCCATATCACTAGCTGGCTTTAGTATCTTCCAGAATATAAACAGAATGAAAATAATGGAAGCAGTCATATCAGCATACTGTAGTAGCCAGTCACTCCGTATTGCCACAGCACACTAAATGCTCTCATGTGAAGGAGAGAGAATTTTCCCAGTGCTGTCTTCGTGAATATTTTTCTGAATTTGTTTATGTTTACCTTATTCATTTTCTTTCCCCACTTTCCTCCAATTCTTATGCTAAAACTGCCAGAGAGGAAGAACAGATCTAACAGCTGCCAGAGATATTAAAATATTTGTAAAAAAGAAAGATGGCCTGTTAAGGAAGGAACAAGAGAAAACTGAATATAAGGGCAGTGGAAAAGTGATGATAGTGGGCAAGTTTATTCTGCTATGTATATGTCAGTCAGGTCTATTTCAGAACAAATCACTCCACAGAATTAAATCCCAAGCATAAGGTTAATGGGGTAGCTGTGAGTGAGGGCACACAGGGGTCACACACTCGGGTAGGACATTCTAGCTTCTCTCTCTCCTCACCCTCTCTCAGATAGTGTCAATCAGCTGGAAATACATCTCCAGAGCTGTCTGCTTCACGGTGAGGAGAGGCTGTGACCAGAGCTCATGTATGTTATCTTTGCAGGAGAGTTCCGTTAATATCCCTGACAGAATCTCTTTATCCTGTGCCTTCCTAATCTGCAAATCAACAGGAAAAGAGAGGGAATTCACTGTGCTAAATGGAGTTCCTGTTGTGTGTGATTGATACTGGCTTTACTTTGTCAAGTAAAGTTGCCTCTTTGTTTTATCAAAACTTCATGTTTTGTTTTGCTTTGCTTTGTTTTTCAAAAGGAAGAGGGAAATAATTTTGTTATTGCCATTCTGGGAAGGACTTTTCTATCCTACAACACCCTGGTATACAGCCCTCCCTCCTCATTGATCCTGCTTTTCCTTGTGCCCGCTGCTCCCAAACCTTCCCCTGTACATTAAGACATAGGAGTCTTACACCAATTGGGGTATTTTCAGTAGTTGCTTCTACAGTCACTGAAGTATCTTTCCATTGCTTGCTGACTCTGTGCTGGAAAAACATGGTTTCTCTTGATATGCTGCTTGAAATAGTAACTTCTGGGTCCTCAAAGGAAAGCAGCACTTCTGACAGAAGTAGAAAAGAGGATGAGCTTTTTGAAATGTAAAGGTAACATTGAAAAAAACAAAGGGAGGTTGAAGGCTCCTGGTTTATTTTTTTCTCATTTACAATCCTTCAGTACCGTTAGTACTACAGTCTGCTATTAAATGTAAAGTTCTGTACATATAGGAAGTAATGACATTATTTACTGGCCCTTTCTGGCATTAAACTTCTTGAACTCATGCCAAAGCATTGCATTGTGCTGCACAATTGTGCTCCCATAATTCAGTATTTTGGCTTGGTCTGAAGTGCACTGACAGAGACAGGCAGCTACTGCAAAGCTCTAAGGAACACATTTAGTTTCAGCATTCTGGATACTATTAAAAGTGAGAACAGAGCAATTTCGGAAACAGTGTGGCTTCACAAGAGAGAGCTCCCCAGAGCTGCTGCAGCACACTGTCTCGGCACTACAGGCTGTTTATAAAACAGACTTATGCAACATAAAACCATTTGGATGCTGAGTTCAAATGCCTCAAAATTTGAGACATCTCAGTTCCTGCCAGCTATTCCTCTCTATTGAATATTAGGGGCTTATTTGAGAATTTGGTCTAGGTGTGTCTCCCCAAAGATGTAGGCCACAGCGGTCAACTGTGTCTTGCTTTTTGTGAGAAAAATGTTTGTCCCAGCTGTTCAGACATTCTTTTGAAATCGGAGGAATTTGGTGGTCCAGCAGCAAGGACTGATATTTTAAATGGAACCTTCTTCTTCAGTATATAAAGAACTGCAGTGCAACAAGGACAGGAAAAAGCCTAGTGACTCCTCTGCATGCTGGAGAGAAGGCAAACTGGGTCGTAAGGAATAGTATCAGAGGAATAGAGGAACAAAATGAGGAAGGGAAGAGAAAGCGACAAAATAGTACGAGGGGAGAAGAAACACAGTCTCATGAAGGACAGGGATCTCCAGCAGCACCCAGGAATGAGCTTTGCGGACCAACATGAGCGTCCGACTCAGGCAAAGAAGCCTGACCCTGCAAGCTGCCACCAGCACAGGACCCTGGCTATTGCCTTTCCTTCGGACGGATGCAAACCCCTGTAAAAGCAAAACTAGTCCCTGATCCACTGATTATTTTGAGTATTTCTTTCCCTTCCTTTGAACTCTTCATTTCAGCATCACACAGAACATTTCCCTTCAATAGAGGTGACACTTGTCAGGAAAATCCCTGAGGATTTGCCCTGAGGACAGGCATTGCTTCCTGTGGCAGAGTTGCCTCTGGAGTAAGAGAAAAAGCAAACTGGTAGTACATACATAATTTTACTTCCCTTGAACTTGTCTTTCTGTATTCTTGGAACTCTATTTTTTCCCCCGTTTTTCTTCCTGGCGACAGCATGAACGAATAGTTATTCACATCTTTCTTTTAGCTGGGTATCTTAGGAAACTGACTTAAAAGGGACGGCGG
>VWZN01017017.1:577894-607595 GCA_013396955.1 Regulus satrapa
ATTCTCCCTTCCTGTTGAGAAACTCAGGGGGGTGGGGGGGTGGGTGGGGTGGGAAAGGCAGGAATAAACACCTGACCTCCCCAGTGGCAGTGCTGGGCGCCGGGAGAGAATTCCGCGGGGCAGGGTGACCCCTGCCGGGGGCGCTTTGTGCTGGAGCTCCAGGGAAAACCCCAGGGCAGGAGCAGCAAGCTGCACTCAACCCCTGCATGCTCCGAGGAGCTCGACTACGTGTTACAGCATCGAGCACCGACCATTCCTTCATCATGCAAGCAGGAGGCTCCAAAAGGCCTCCCCACACACATTACCTGAGGTAAGGGCTCGCTGCCTCTCGCAAGGGCGTCCGTGGTTTAGAGCAGGGACTGCGGGGGTTGTCCCCACACAGCAGGGGTAGGAATCCTCTGGCCTGCACCTAAGCTGAGCACCAGTGATGCTGATGCACTCCAACATCTGTAGCCCCGACTCTGTTCACTTGATTGCTCGGCCAGTTCGAGTTGAGTCTCAGAAAGTTGGCTGCCCTCTGGCAATGATCAAAGGATTAAATTCAGGCAAATTACTCCTATGGAAACAGGTCCATAGGATGGTTATGTTTGAGGAGGGCAAGCCCTGGCTGGGCAGATCTCCTGAGATGCTTCTGATTCCCCTCCTGTCTCAGCCTTGGCATGGGAGAAGAGGCAATCTTTGCTCAAGTCACCTTTGCCTAGACTCGTGTGTCTCTCTCCATGCATGGCTTGCAGAGATTGGCACTGACAGGGAGACCTGTGCTCTCCTTCACAGTTGCTATGGTGTTGTGGGCTTCTATTGCTTAGCTGGTGCCTTTTCAGCCTGTCAAGGGACAGAGAGTAATGCAAACGTGACTGTGACACAAGTCCGTGGAGCTGAGTCATGGAAGCTGTTGAACTGTGTGTGCCCTGAGGGTTTTGGTAAGAGACCCAGAAGTCAACCAGGAGAAAATCTAATACTTGGAGGCATTTAAAAAGCAGGCACCTGGCACCTATTTGCTGTCCTGCGTTTTTTGGGGTTTTTTTTGTGCAGTTAGCCATGGTGAGGAGCCCTGCAGTTGTCAGCTACATCTCAGTGTAATTTTATACACAGGAATATTCACAATGTACTGTTCCTTTGAACTAAATCAAAACAGCAAGCTGTTTCTTTGCTCAGAAATGTAACTTAGTTCTCCCTGCTTAGCTATTCTCTTAAGCATCAAGAGACAAGTCCGACATCCACTGAAAGTACTGGAAAGACATGGATGGTTTTCAGTGGGAGTTAGATCAGTGTTCAGTTAAATACACAATTCAATAAGGCAGGCTTTAACTGCTTCTCTTATTAATAACACAGAAATTAGTTTACTCAACAGAGACATTTGGTCTTTATTTTAAAATTATTTCCAAATCCAGAAAATATTTAAACTGTGTGCCCAGCCAAGAGTTTGTATCTTCTACTGCAGGAAGCGGCTCAGAAGCTTATTGTGTCAAAAAGCATGAAATTGTGCATTTCAGCAGATCCTCCTAATAAAGGCAATAATTGAAGTTGATCTGAAGATTGTACAAGGAGAAATCCATGCGGGTTTTTTTCTGAAGTTGCCTTCCACACAGTGTTCAGCCTCTTCCAAAAAGCATGCTAGAAAGACCGAGAATGTTATTCCCCCTGGTCTAATGGGGTCAGGCAGAAAACACAACAACACAGTCACAAAGCATGTACCAGGCTACCTACCTTTAACACACACCCTGCCCCAGTAGATGCACGTGGAAAAGTTAATCTGCTCTGGGCTTAAGTTCTTGGATGTGCACAGGAGGAAGAATCAAGTGTTTCACTTATGAAACAGATTTGTGCCCTCCCCAAGTAAAGTTGACAAGCTAGACAGCATCACTTCTTAGCCCAGTGGAACTACACTGTCCCCCAGCTTCATCTCAAATCTTGGATTCTAGGAAAGTTTATCTGAGGTAGCCTGCTATTAGTCCTATATTTCTTGTTGCTTTTTCCAAGGTATCTTTGCAGCCTAGTTGATTTGAGAGATTAACAATCACATCTGACACACCAATGAGCCAAGAAGAACCGCCTGAGTGGTCCTATTTACAAAAAGGCACCTTTCCTGATGCTGTGCTTTTCTCTGTATCATCAGGGGTTTATCGGGCTTTGGTCTGCTGGGAGGTAAAATTCTTGGCCAGAAAACAGTGGAAGAAATGGCATAGGCTGCAAACAGATGATCATTTGCCCTTCTGAATCCATGACAAGGCACTGGGAAACTATTAGCACTTGAGTAACTTCATTGCCAATGCAGGCAAATTACTCTAACTCAGTGGAATAGTCTGTACGGATGTGTGTATATGCACGCAACAGTTTTTATTCCACAGCTGGCCAAGTAGCCTTAGCTAAATGTACCTAAGAAACAAAATTCAAGGAACAGCTTGGGTTAACTGTGTAGTGAGAATATACCCTCAAGTCTCTTACTTTTCCTGTTTGTCAGGTTCTTGGAAAATTCTGAACCAGCTGAGTGAAGTTAAGTTTCTATTTTTCTATTCTTTCTGGTTTTCCTCTTTCTAGTTTTCTATTTTCTAAGGGCTTTTTCCTAATTTTCCTGTTTCTCCACTGTTCTTTCCAGGCAACACAGGGTGATTATCAGGTTTTCTTCTCTGTTGTTAATATAATTTTTTTGCAAAACATGCCAACTGGACCAGGCCTGGAGGTGGGCTGAAAGAGTAGGCTCTATTGGGCTGCCTTTCTGAGCTTCTCAGGTGGGATCCCAGCTGCTTAGGAAACGAGCTCTTGCTCCTCCCCTTAGTGATTTAGTGCAAGCCTGTCAAGAGAGGAGAAAGCAGGAAAGCTTCTTTTATTCCTGAGAGCGATAGGAGAACTGTCACAAAGCTGTAAAAATAGGGGCTATCTTTTAATCTGTTCTGCAGTGCTTGGCCTGTGATTTGAGAGAAGAGTGGTCCTGTGCTGCAGCTGGATTTCCTTGTCTGGGAAAGTGGAAAGGAAGAATGTGTCACCTGTGAAGGTAAGAAAGTAAAAAGCCAGGCTAGGAGCAGAGGTGACCATTGTGTGGGATTAGTGGGGAGGGGAGGTGGGCAGAGCCAGTGGCCCAAGTGAAAGTGGGCATGGACCAGGAGGTGGTGGCAGGGCTGATAGCAGGGAGACTGCAAATGGCACAATTGCTTTACTTGTTTGTTTGAAGAGCTGGCTATAGTAAAAGTTTAATGCCCGTGCGAGGTAGGACACAGAAGATTCCCAAGTCAAGACACTGACCAGACACATAACTCTGGAACAGAAACAGTCATCTCCTTCCAACTCACCTGTGCTCTGTATATCTCAGCCCATTAGTTATTTTCTACATTATTATTTTGGTACTTGTCGTGTCTTTCCCTGGTATGCTCAATGCTTGTCAAATAGATGTTCTTGGAGCCTGTTGTCACCTTATTGTGTGAAGGTCTCACCTCTCTGCACAGTAAGTTAAAATTCTTAGGGTCCCACCTTATTTTTCTACTGCCCCAAATCCCTGCTGGTCACAGCTTTTTCCCTGTGTGCTCCTGCTTTTGTGTCTTCCTGTGTATACAATGTGTTTCCAAGCTCCTGATCCCTAGGGAAAGGGAGTCTTTTCATGGAGCGATTGAAGAAGTTAGATAAATTTAGCAATATAATAATAGTAAGTTACATTTGATAGAATCACGATGATGTGTGTGTACGTGAATTTAGTGACTGGCTCCTTGCTAATTTGCCTCTTCCTGGTTCTTCTCACTTGTTTCTTCTAATTAGTGTGTTGTTACACACAAATTAGATACCTTTTCCCAGGTGAGCTAGGAAGCAGCAAGACTCAGCTGAGTCCTGTGATGAATCATTTACTTATGCCCTCAAAAAAGATGTTTGCAGGGAACAGAGGAGCTCTTCATATTTGCAAGACAGACCCAGATTGATTCATTGAGGCAGCTCTAAGTTATTAAGACTCTATCAGTGTCCTCCTCAGTATAATTGTGGTATGTACTGCAGTTATTTTCTTCAGTAGCAGCCCTGGCTCAGCATCTAAAGGTGAGGGCTGAGGATGTCTGTACCTCCTTTCAAAAACTGGGCAGTCCTTTTCAGTCTGTTTCCTTGTGGTTTGGTGAACAGTTTCTGGGGGAAAAGAATTATATGATGTGTTCTGGTGTTTTGTTCAGTTCCTCTTCCCTAACCTAGAACATAGCAACATTTGCAATGTTCTGTAATGAGGGATGGAAGTAGGTATTTGACCAAAATGTGCATCAGTTCTTTCTTTCTTTCTACCCCAATGTGATGAAAAGATTACTCCAGTTATCACTGAATTTAGTCAATTTGTTCTGGTGTCCATGGACTGTTAATCTTTTGCTATAGAAACAAAACCAGACTGCTCCAAAGTTTCTTCTCACAAATTTTTTTAGAGTAATCTTCCAGACTTCCAGCAAAAAACCCCAGGACTTGTAACATCTACGAAATGACTATAAGACGTACTGTACTGCAGTTAATCAGGTTTTGGTAATAGGTTGTACATGAACTGTCTGCATTAGCTTTATTTATAAAAATGTAGATGGCTTTGAGTGATAAAGCAAACGCTGGAAAAATACACAGCAGAATTAGATGACCTGTTTCTTTGCTTCAGCACAAGGCTTCATGTCCTTCATTGTAAAATCACTCACTTGCTCATTTCCAAGCTCTTTTTTTTTCCCCAGCCTAACTGGGGGTTTCTTCAGTGTCTTTCCCAGGCCATCTCTCTGTAGAGACATTAAAATATTTCAGCAAGGTTGAATTTTGTTGTTGGGGTATACTTTGCTGCTTGCCTCCTGCTTTTTTTTCTATGCATGATGGTTATGGACTCTGATACCAGAGTGAAAGCCTAGAAATAACGATTTGCTAATAACCTCAGGGCTCACTCATGAGGGAGTGTTGTCCGCAGTGAGAATTCCCCTTTGCCGGTGAGTGATGTGTCTGTGGAGCTTGCAGTGTTGCTGTACACCCAGCAGATGTGGGGATTTGGTAATGAGGTCCTGAGGATTTAGAGAAGTTGCTTGATTACTGCTGAGGAGATTTAAGAATGGTTTTGTTAAAGCTTCCTAATCATAATACTGGTCTCTGCTGCATACACATGAGCAGCCCAATCCACAGCCCTGCTGCTGAGAGCAGCGCTAAGTCCTGAAAGATGTGGTGATTATGTGATTAGAGACTGAATTCTGCCGCTTTCTATGTGAGGTTTAGCAGTGTTAAACCCACACCTAGAACCTAGGGTAGAGGTAATCACTATCCTGTTACAAATTTCCTGAGTTATCTGCTCCTCAGCCTTTTATTGCCGTAAATAACTCTGGAAGTCGGGCCTCACTGCCAGAAGTGTTAAGTGCTGCAAATAGTATAGAAGATGACTCATGAAGTGAGATGAAGGTGGAACATGAATCAGTTGGAAGAAAACTGATATACAAAGGAGACATTCTGAATGCAGATGACACAAAAAGTCTGAACAAAGCAATGTTCAGTCACCATAAAAATGAATCAAAAGGTTTTTTTTGTTTTTTGTGGGTTTTTTTTTTTTTTTAAGAGAGAAGAAACTCTGCTATTTAATGAGAAAGTCAATTCCAGTGTAAGCACAAAGGTGTTGCATACTGACCATGTTATTCCTTACCCAAGACAAACTGTAGACCGTATAGAAAGAGATAGTTGGAAAATTCTTCCCAATATGTCCAAACAAAGCAGACTATTCAGCAAGCAGGTTGCTTTCCAGATTGTTCTGTGTCTATACAAGCTAAGAAAAGAACTTGTCTTTGAGCTAAACAGTTTTGGAGATCAAGAGTCCCCGTAGCTTCAATGAACCCACACTGAAAGCTAACAGCAGTAGAAACACTAAAATAACCTGAGCATGTTCCTTGTAAATGATAACTCATGATAAGGAGATAAAATTCCCACAGACTGTTCTATTTGAAATGACAGCTTTTAGTGCTTTTGCTTACCCTCCAAAAGCGTGCACGTGTAGGAGTGCCTTTAAAAGCAGACTTGGAGAAAAGGTACCTGATAGATGACATCCTACAGCTGTTAGTGCACTAAAGTGTCCTGTTCTGCCTGTAATTCAACTCCTGCTACTTCCTGGGAGAAGGGGTGTCTATGAAGAGTTTAATGTAACTCCTCAGTGGTGAGAATTAAACATTTTCACGTTTGACACCAGCTATGATGCTTTGGGCATAAGAATAAAGTTCCTTGTTGAGGGGGTGGAACAGGCACCTCAGGGAAGTGGGCATTAGGCCGGGAAGTGGGCATTAGGCCAGTCAGGATTCAAGGAGCATCTGAATGGCACTTAGTCACGTGGTCCAGTTTTTGGTAGTCCTGCAAAAAGCAGGAAGTTTGACTCAATTTCTTTTTTTTTTTTTTTTTTTTTTTGGTCTCTTCCAACTTGAGAGATCCCATGATATACAATCCCTTTGAAGCAATAAAGGGTAAAAGAGCTTCCTCCTGCCCCCAACTTCCAGCAGGTGCTAAAATGTAATAATGGAAAAAAGCTCTACTAGATACCTGTGTCTAAGGTAAAGGCTCTGCTAGCATTTTTAATAAGAACCACTGTGAAAATTGCAGAGGTTGATTTGTCCTGTGACGTGTATGGCTTTTGTTATGCCGAATCTATAAAACATTTGGTCTCAAAGGTACCACTCCTTCGTGTAACAAGGCATCCTAACCTGTACTGCTTTGAGTTCCTTTGTTCAGGATAAAGTAATGGATGTTCAGAAGACCAAAGCTTCTAATGTAGCTGTTTTGCAGTGTTGGCTGTGGCAGGAAATCTGGAGAAGATGGGCAATGTTGCCAAGGCTTAAGGGACACAGATACTTCCATGAAGCAAAACTATGCACAGGAAGGGAAAGCTCTAGCAAGGCTTTTTCCCCAGTATTTCTGTAAAAATTATCTCAAACCTGGTTGTACTAATCTTTTATAGTGTTGTGAAGGCCATGGGTTCATTTCTTCATTGAAGGTAGTGCTAGGATTGAAACTTGGCAGAAAATTAATGCTTATTCCAGGTCAATTTCAGAGTTTAGATGTGAATTTACCTGTGTATTAATGAGCAAAATCCAGAGCTGCATGTTGTAATTTGCAATATGTCTAGGTACTACACCTTTTCTGCTGTGTCTGTGTTTGATGCTTTTAATCTGTCTATTCATGGGAGATCTGCTGGATTTGCACTTTAATGGAATAAGTTATTCTCAAGGAAGGTAGCACAGGCTGAGTTTTCTACTGCTGCTAAGGGAAAGCTAATAGTTAACAGCTAGTGACAGATTTATGTTTTCACTTGTTAGGCTACCCAGCAGTAGGCACAGCTCAAATATAAAGTATCACTTTGAAAAGTTGGCTTTGTTAGCGAAAAATATGAAGTTCATTTTAAGAGCTGTACTCATTTTAAGACTGAAAAAAGTGCCTTCTTCATGTGGGAAGAATAGAAATTCTCTAGGGAAAAATAGCAAAGACTGAGTTTCTGTCAATAAAAGAATCTCTGTAATTTAACACCAGGCAGCTTTTTAATACAATAGGAAAAAAAGAGCAAATGCTTGCCTCTGTTATGAAGGGAAGAAATACAAAAAACCTGCCTGCAGTATGTTACCTAAATTTAGCCACAGAAGGGCCAATCCTCTTGGATACTCAAAAATCTGTCTGAAGGAAGTAAGTGAAGGCCATAGAGAAGCTGTATTTGGAGACCCTCTATCCCCATTTTCAAAAGTGTTGGTAATAGGAAATGTGTTAGGCCAGACTGTAAAGTAGCCCTTGTTTGTTTAGTCCTTCCTATTGCAAAGTCACAGAATATGAAAGTTTCTGTTTGATTTTTCAATAATGTAAGTGGCTAAAGTTAGAGATGAGTGAATCATGACAGCTTCCCTCAAATGATAAAACTACTCAGAATCATCCTGGGTTTAAGCTTGACTTGGTTCCTGTGTTCAAACACTGGTGGGACCGTGCTTTGAACAATGCATATCAACGAAAGTGTTAAACTTCTTACAGATGTCCTGCAGACCTTCTCCTTCCTGACATCTGCACAAGAAAGCCTATCTAGAAAAGGCATCTGATCCTTAACACAATGCTTGACACCAAAATAAAAAAACTTGAGTTCAGAAGCCCAAATAAACCACAGATTATCATTCAGAATGCAAAGAAAATGGACACCAGCTTCTTAGTCAAATATCAGTCTTATATTTTTAAAATCAATTTTGTAATGTTTTCTTAGGCTGAGATCAAATATGAATTGTAGCTACTCTGTAGCTATCACAAGTATTGCTATTTGAAATTTCTGATGTCTTAATTTAAGTGTAATTTTAAGTCCTGATAGTAGCATTTCTTCTAGTTTCATGGGCCTGGGACACAAGTTGTATCCCTTACTGGCATACACTTCCAGTAAGTTTTTCAAAGAGCAAGTTATTAGTACTGTTATTTCCTTTGTCCAAATTTGAAACAAGCCCAGAAACTGTAAACAACTGGAAACTATTGCCAACTGCTGTTGCATTAACACTACTACAATGCAGTTCTCTGTTAAACAGCTTGCTTCTAAGAGTCTTAGAAGATGAATGTGGATGCTTTTTGTGTGCAGAAGCTGCATCTCAGGGTGCTCACAGCAGAGTCAGAGCTGTAGCAGGAGTCCTGTTTCATTGTTCTCATACGGGTCTACAGTTCTAGCAGTGGTACTTTGACTCTTGATTATTCCTTGCATCCTCAGCTCCCCAAGAATGATGATTTTTGCCTCTCTGTCTCCTGTAAGGGTGATGGGTTACTGGTGAACTCATTGGTGAGCAGTGTGACTTCAAAAGATATTAAATGTTAAAAGACAATACTCATACAGCACTTGGCATTCAAGCAAAGCTTAATGATTTCCAATGCCAGAGTTTTTGTTTAAGAGGTTGCTTACTAATACCATTCAGTGGAGAAGGCCAGCTGGAGCTTCTCTTTGCTGCTTAAAGTTTGCAATAAATGTTTTAGTGGCTTGAAACATGGTGCAGGTGCCTAGTCCAGTTACGCCCAGAGGGGCACATTTGGGAAAGCATGGAAGCTTATGCTGAAGACCTGTGAAGCAAATTTTTGAGTATGTTCCCAAAGAGGGTCCATAGGTGCTCTTGACAGTTGGAATTCTTAAGGGTTCTGTGATCCGGCTGGAGAAAGCCAGGCTAGGATGGTACAGCACAAGCCTACTAATGAGCCATGTTGTAGAGATCT
Source organism: Regulus satrapa (assembly GCA_013396955.1). Lineage (NCBI taxonomy): Eukaryota > Metazoa > Chordata > Aves > Passeriformes > Regulidae > Regulus > Regulus satrapa. The sequence goes on from VWZN01017017.1 coordinate 587,063, forward strand.
CTATGTTTGTCTGTTAAATAAACCAAAACTTTCGTGTGCTTTAGTGGAATGTGATTTTTGTTGTAAAAGCATTGTCACATTTGAGTCTGATTATAACCATTTCAACAACTATGTATTTATAGACAGCATTAGGACTAAAATCCAAGTTATTTGATAACCCTTCTGAGTGTCTGTTTAGTTTCCTCATATTAGCCATGAATAAACAATGAACAACTCTAAGGCAAAGACCCATCAGGTTTTGCAGCCCTCAACTGACAGTTCTATCATCTGCCCAATCTCTATTGGCAGAAGTGAGAGCTCTCGTATGAAAAATGCTTGGACCAAATCAAAATTGCAAATATTTGACATCTGGCAGTCTTCATAAGCAGAGTGAGTATGACAACGTTGTCTTATTTTTAAGTTGTAAAACAAAAATGCAGAACATCTACCACTCTGTAGCTGACTCCGTACTGCTCCTAAAATAACCGAACCAGTTACCCGAAAAGCACTGGGGTTCAGCTGTCAGTCAGAACATGCAAATGTCAGAAGCCAGTATACCGCAAAACTCATCCTGGCAAAAAATAAAAGCAGGATGAGTGGGCAACGCTGACAAGTGATGTGAATTTGTATTGGTTTTACTAATCCATTCAGGAGAAAAATGTAGTTGAAGTATCTTGGTATATGGTATGTCTTTTTTTGGTCTTGAAAAAGAAGATTGAAGCATGATTTCAAAACTTTCTGTTTAGAAATTTCCTGTGAAGTTATCCTTTAGAAAGTGGGAGGAAAGGGAGGTTAAAATTAAATTAAACCATTTCAGAGCAAGCAAATAATTTTGTTCAATACAAAATGAAATCCTTTCATCACATCTTTCTGTGGTATTGCGAGTGAAGTTTCTTATAAGGATTAACAAACACCACTAATTATTCTTTTTGTGTTCTGTCTGAAATACTTTTTTTGCAACTTTTGTTTATTATAAAGGGTAAACAACCACTGTAGATAGTCCATTTAGCATGTTTGTGAAATGTAAGATGTTCACAGCACTTGAAAAATACAAGATTTAAACTTTGAAATTAGGGGGTTCAAATAAACCAAATAATGGTTCTGCTTTTTCATTAGCAACTCTTACTGCAATGATAACCTAAGATTATAGAAAAGTTTGGGTTTAAGCGCTCACTTGCATCTGAAAAATAATTCTTTGCACGCATTTGCTTGTTGTTGTGATGTCTTCTGAAGTTTTTATCCCTTTTTTTTTTTTTTGTCTATATTATAACTGGCCTTGCAACTTCTGCTTGCAAACATGAAGAAATAACAGGGTATTTACTTACTGTGTCTACCTGCTGCTTTTCAGGGCGTTGTATTGACTGTGGTAAAAACTGGTTCATTGTAACACCAGATTCAGAGCCCTCCTGTGGGCACCCTCTCTTCCCAACGTACTCTAATCCCAGTTAGAGATGGCTGCTCCTGGGGACAAGGCTGGGTTTATTCTCTTGGCCTGTTCCAGGCATCTGCCAAGAAAAGTATCCACCCTGCTTCCTGATCTGGTAGAGAGGGTTGAGTCATGCTGAACATAATCATCAGCTACTCTGTGCTACTATGGCATGGTTCTCAACCAATGCCTAGAGCTCAGTCTGTGTGGTGTCACAGCATGAACAATTCCAAGTATGGAAGTTGGCTGTAGCAACAGACCTTCAAGATTACTTCCTCCCAGGTCTGTGTTTGTGGAGGTGTTATGAATTTCAGTTACTGTTAACCTGTGCTTTGGGAATTGCCACTTTTCTGAAAAGAATGAAAGCTTCATGGTGGTTCCTTGGGGAAGACTTCCTCGTTGGTCTCATCTTCAAGTTTGGCTTCATCCTTTGAGGTCCCTGTTGGTCAAGCTGCCCCAACCTGTGAGGGTCCGTGTTCCATCAGTACCATTTCTAGTCTACAGCAAGATGAAAAAACAAATGAGAAAAGCTCCTTGGTCTTCTAAACATGTAAGGGGCTACCTAGAGTAGTCCTATAGAATCGTGAGGTTCAGAGTACAGTGGAAGACAGAGGTATTCCTGATGCCTTCTCCATGCTCTGTCATAGGTGAATGGTGAGTGTAAGGTCTCTTGGACCATTTCCAAGTTAATTTTTCATTTTCCGTTTTCAAAACAAGAGCATAACTCTAAGCTTAAATGTGGGCCATAATTCATTTGACTCTTGGAGTATTGTTTCAGTATTTTAAGTGCCTTCTGTGATTGGTTATGAATTTAGAACTGAATTTTAAATTAGCACTTGGTAGGGTGTTAACCTGTGCACCTCCTAAGCAACAGCTTTGAATCTCCTAATAATGCTCAATTAGAGCCTCGATGCAATTGGTTTCTTCTCTGGATGTTTGGGGTTGAGCCAACTCACCTCTGTAAGCTTCACAAAGTAGCTTCATATGTATATCTTTCATATATAATAATTGCATATATACAAGCCCCTGCCTCAAAATAACTTTTTGAGGCAAAATCCACCTTGCTGCAGTGTTGTAATTCGTCACTGGTGTGGGAGAGAAGCGTCTATAATTGTCTTTAATAAGGCAAGTGGGACAGACTGTGAAAATCAACTTTTCAGGTGCTGTGAAATCAGATCATGCATGTGGCCAAACGGTGAATCTGCTTCCCCTGGAGGAGAAGGATTGTATTAAGCTGAGTGAGTGATAGCCTTTCTCGTTACGATGAGCTCCCTGACAGCAAAACCATGTTTCTGTGTGCCTATGTCATCCTGGTACACTCCTTTGCTGAGGCATCTCCTAACCTACTTCAGACAGAGTCCCTGGGGAAGAGGTCACCACCTGGCTTTGGACTCCCTGGTTGTTCCATAGCCCCTCAGAAGGCAGCTGCACCACTGCAGCCTGGATAGAAATATTGTAGCCCATGGTGAAATCCTGACGGTCTGCTCTTCGCTTCAAGTCCAGGGAGTAGGAATGCCCAATTCTCTTCCTTGAGAGCCTGGTTATTTGTTATCACCATGGAGTCTTACTGTTGCCAGGGCCTGTTACTACAATAAATAACTCCACAGAAAGCTTTATTCTTATGTCCTCACGGACAGACATCATTGTCCTTGTGCAGACACTCATCTCAGAATATGAGAGGGAGTGTGTTTCATCTGTGGAGCTGGGATGTTGGTCTGGGAGTGCCACAGCCTGTCTAGGGCAGTCAGGGTGTTAGTGAACCTCCTGTGGGAACTCAAGCTGTTGGATGAACAAGATACTGTCATGTAAAATACACACATTTCAGTGTCTGGTTGAATTTGTTAAGTATACTTCAACACCGTTAGCCATGGAAAACGATCAGTTCTAAGCCTGGCATTTCAGGCAGTAAGGCAAGCTTCTAAATGGGAGAAAATGTCATTGGGAGACAGGGACAGGCTGTGACTAGGGAAAATGTTTTAAGTATCCTTTGAGATCATTGTACGATTTCTTGATTACTGTTTGAGTCTGTTCACATCCTTAGAAGTAGATGTCTGTAGGAGATTTAAAAAAAGGAAAAAGCAATCTCAGTTTATGCTTTCAAGAGGTTGTTATAAAAGACAACAGTGAAATGTTAAGTCGGTGCTGTCAGTTGAAGATCATGTCTTGGGTCACTTGGGGTGACATCATCAGCTAGTTATAGTTAGAAGAAATAGAATTCCTTCCCCCTCCAAGTATTTACATGAAACAGACTCTTTGTATGAGCTAAGTATGCGAAAGCTTTTGAAGGAGAGCAAAAGCTCAAGTAATTGTTAATAACAATGAGATTTTCTATTTTTTTTTTTTAAACTTCCTGAGACCCTGGTAACAAATCAATGCCACTTTTTTGACCTTACTCTGACGTGTAGTGGCAACATTTCTTTAAAACTTGTCATATTTTCTATGTATATATGAGAAACGGAGCTGTTTACGTGACTAATGTATCTTTTAAACAGTAAGGCCAGTGGACTTTCAGAATCAAATGAACCCCACTGCTGAGACAGTGTGACTCCAGCCTGAGTGATCACTCTGGCTGCAGGCAGCCTTTCGCATTCCTCTTGTCTCCAGTCCAAGCTCTCAGCTGGTCTGCCTGGAAAGCTGAATAAACTCATTTGCATGGCAGAGAGCCTGAAGTGACTGATCTTCCCTGCCCCAGTGCCCCCGCCTGACTGTGCAAAGCACTGCCGTAAGGTTCCTGAAGGGCTTCCAGGATCTCTCTGGCTGGTGCCTCTGCTGAGCTCGGAGCACCTGTGTGGCTGTACCTGCCTGTGCTGGCATCCTGGTGCTTGCAAGGCACTCTCAAAACTGCACCTGCTGTCTCTTGAGGAACAGCTGTCTTCCAAGACATCTTGTTCCTTTTTCATCCCTGATCAACAGGGACCCGACTCTTGTGTTCAGTCTGAATTTACACAGAATGCAAGTCAAGTAACCTTCTGGTGTGTGGGTATTTTCTTGTAGTTGTTGCTGCTGCTGCTGTTCTGTTTTCTCTCTTTAGCAGATGTTTGCGGGTTGCATGTGGTAATGCTGAAATGTGACTGATGCTTGATGTAGGGCAGAACAGGATGTACGTGTACAGGTTGAACTTCTTGTTTGCATTTCTGATTAAATGCTTACTGAGATGGTGCAGTTCTAGAAGTTGGTTTTAAGTAAATAGCAGGTGAAATTTTAATCCTTTTCGAAGAGGTGACTTTTATTTGTTCCTTCAAACACAGATAAGATGATAAAATGGAAATAACGTCACTTATCAAAGTAAGAAAATTGATTAAATGCAAAATCATAGGCTGTAGCATAATCAAAAACTAGGTAAGCGTTATGATTTATGCTTCACAAATTGATTATTGGCACATAAAAGACAAGACAAGTGATAGTTTGAAGAAATAAGAGTACATGGGATGTAACAAGTGGCATGAAATTGGCCCTCATTAATATTTATGGCAAAGAACTTTCTCAGATCTCAACAGGATTTGTGCACTTCGAGCCTGAACTTTTAATATCTGACGCACATGATTCAACTGACATGGTGAACAGTATGTTTTTGAACAATCAGAGCTAGAGGCTTCCAAGAGCAGACTGCTCTCATGCTGATGCTGACTGACGATAGAAAATCCTTTCTCTCATTTCAGCAGCTTTTCATTAATATGTAACATTAAAAATAAGCAAGCTTCAGTACAGTCAAGGCACCAGGATGTGTGGTATGTGAAAAAAATAGGGGATTTTCATAAATACAAATTAAGATATTTCCCTTTAAGGAAACCCCACGGAATGGAGCCTGTGAGAAGCACAACATGGAAACTGGAGAGAAAGAGGAGCTGTGAGGAGGCCAGTAATGGTGGGAAGGGGGGAAAAACGTGCAGGTCTCTCCATGCTTCATCTTATGAGAATGCCAACAAAAGCCAGTCACAGGGATGTGCGCGCTGGGGAATAATCACTACAAAATCAGAAAGCTGTTTCTGTAATTGCAAGTGGTATGTGGAGGAAATTGAAATGTATGAATATTTTAAAATGAGGAGAGTTGTTTTCAAAACTTCCAAATCTGAAGCTGCTTGATGGCTTGCAGGATGCTTGGCTTGCTAAATGGGAGGCAGGGCTTCTTGGTATCTCTGACCTTATCAGCTGTCTCTGCTTTATGCAACTAAATTAGTGAGCTGCTGCAGAGAGGGGAGAAAAGTACTACCCGTGGAATGGCACTTCTGATACACAGCAAGGCTTTGCTGGTCCTGCTAAGTGAAGGATTTTTCCCTTTTGGTATCACCACCCTGACATGTATGCAGATAAAAAACGTTCTCCTGAAGTTTGGAAGCTGACTGCAGTTATTAACAAAACAAAGGTTGGCTGATTTGAAAGGGAGAGTAAATTTCGGAGGTTTTTAGTCTGGTAACAGTCCTGCTGACTTTGAACAATAGAAAGTGATGGTGGATTTTTTAGGGACTCTGAGTACCCATATTTCTCTTTGAAAACAAGAGTGAAATAGTCAGGTGGCTAAAGAGGAAGTGCCCTGACAACTAGTGAGCACAAGTAGTTATTTGGAGAGGAGTTTGATGCCAAAAAGACTGCAAGACTGCAGCCCATACTGTGCCTGAAGAGGGAAAACGGTGCCCGTTTTTCCCTGTGCTCTGGTGACTCTCCCTGGGGTGCTATCACAGCCCCAAGGACATAGCTGTCTGCTGGAGACAAGAGTGATGGAGTGGAGGGGAAGAATTCCACCCCAGGAGAGGGGGGGCTGCAGCTGGGATTGAGTCTGGAGGCTGTTGGGGGCAGTAGGCAAGAAATGAGCTGGTTTATGGAATGAGAGGAAGGAAAAGCTGGAGAGAGAGAGAGAGATGAGGCTTGGATGCATGGGATGACTGGAAAGCAAAGGTGTTGGACATGGACCAAAAGTAAGAATTTTTGCAACTGAGGTCAACTGCGCAAGAACTGCTGCACTTCAGTGGCTGGGCTGCCTAGCTAAAGCCAAACAGGCCTTCACACACAGGCACTATATGATGTTTCTTTCCCTGTTTTCTTCTATTTTTTATTTAAATTCTAGCCTGGGTGGTGGTGGATCAATTTGTGAGTGCTTCCATCTCTGTCATTCATGTCATGTCAGGCTCTAGGTATTCTCAGATGGACTAAACATCTTGCAGAGCTGACCTTTAACGCAGAGCATGAATTTTGACAGATAGCTTAATATTTGTAAGACGGGGGTGACGACTAAAATGGTGGCTGTAAGTCAGTGGAGACCTGACTTGGTTGCGCTTTGCTAAACCAGCTCCAGGGCTGGCTCTCTTGTGTGTGTTGTATTTCAGCGCTGTATGTGATCCAAATGCTGTACGTAATCTCTCCATGGTGACTGCACAGTATTTGTTTCTATTTAAGGAGAGAAAGAGGTCTGGGTTTTCTGCCAGAATTCCCACTCAGGTAATTGCACTTCTGCCTGCAGAATTTCCCCGTAGCTTCAATTGTAGTAGCTGTTCTTTGCTCCTGCTACTAAAAAGTGTGAACATAGACCTGCTGCTGTGTTTTGGGAACAGAGCAGTGGCTGCTTTGCTGAGGCAAGTGAAGTGACCCTGCCATGCATCCTTTATGCTAGACTTGCCCCTAGTAAAAACTGCTGCATCCAGTCATGCCACTCTGCAGCTCTCATCTTTCTGAGCCTGACTTTGGCATAACAAGTTGGTCTTGATAGTGAGACAGCCAGCTGGAAGCCAATGAAAAGATGATTAAGAGCCAAGAGAAAGCCATATGGAGAGAGAGAGAGAGAGGGATTTCTCTTTACAGAGTTATAAGTAAAAGTGTTTATGTCTTTGGATCACTCTAGCTGTTTTTTCCCCTTATTTGCATCAGTTATAAGGGTGGGAAGTGGTTGCAGTTGATTAGCAAATGCTACCAAATCTCTTTAGCTAGAACAAATGTTGTAAACAGTAGATATTTCAGGCAGCTCTGTCAATACTAAAAATCAACACGCCAGCATTGTAATGGTAATAGCACATATGTCATCATTATTATGCTAATGTTAACTGCAATACTATATATGATACCAACATTATATAAAAAGTACTGTTTTGCAAAATAAGAGATACTGAATGAAGGGCCTCTTGCCTCATATTGACATGATGTAGAGATTTATTTTATTCTGACCTTATGACAGTAGAGCTAATAAAGTCCGGCTCAATCTGGAAAACTCTTCTGCAGATGCTTGAAATCACGGTAAACACAGACCGTGTTCACTCCTTATCCAGAGATTTAAAACAGAGGATGTCCAGCATTAATAAGTTAAGACTCCTCAAACATAGTGTGGATAGTAAACAGAACCAAGACAATTGAACCAAATTACTGATTCATGGAATTCATTCTTTCTCTTCACAGAATGTTCACATGCAGATTGTGTTCTCTTGAATGCAGTTCTTACTCAGATTTACTAAATGAATGTTTAGTGTGTGGGTTTAAAGAAAAAAAAAATTCTGTTAACTAATACAGTATAGATCATATCCTCAAGATCCAAGCTGTTTCACATATGTTATTGTTTCAGTTTCCCTGACTGACTGAATGCTGTTCAAGTGAATAGCACTGAAACCCTGCTTGAATTGCCTACTAGGAGTCAGGGTGCTTAAAGTGTTCTCTTTGGAGTTGCAAGTTTCTCATGAACATGGAATAGTTTCAGAAAAGTCTAACAAATAGGAAATAGGCACTTCTGTTAAAAAATTGCTGGTTTTCTTCCTGTTCAGCAAAAGAAAATAGTTAATTCTGCTTATTAATTCCTTAGTAGAGTCAGGAACTGGGTACTTAGTTGAGAGCAGGAGATGTGATGTTAGTGTAATGTTCAGGGCCACTTTTGCCCAGTGCTGTCTTGGGTAAGGATTCGGACTGGCTTCTCGTGATTTTAGTTGTAATATGGTGAAGTACTAACTGTGTGTGTGTAGGTGGGGGGCACGGATATCTGACTGTAAGTTTTGAAGGACTGATCTTCATGGTGTTCAGAACCTCTATGTTGTCCCACCTTTGCATCCAATTCTCTGCAGAGCACAACTTGCCTGAGAGGTACAAGAGCTTTTCCTTTCCTATCCAACTAGTAAAAAACCTCATAAACCTGATGGATGGTGCTTATGTGAAGTACATCTACATCTCCCTGTATCCTTTCCCCCCCTACCAAGCCACAGCAAAAAAATGCCTGCTCCTCTCCCAAGCTGATCTTGATGAAAGGTTCTCATGGCTATTTTAGATCCTTTTGCTTTCAGTCTGAATAGACCAGGCCTTTTCCATCCTGCTGAAATTGCCTATGAGTCACTTGAACATGTCTCCTGGTCTCGATGCGCTCCTAATTGAATTGGCAGGTGTTCACTGTTTTCTGTGTTTCTGCCACCGAAGAGTCCTGGCAGACTTCATACCATGCAGGTATGAAATAACTCATAGCGCTATCTGTTCTCCAAAAATATTCAATGCACATTAACTGGGTGGGCTGAAAATAGTTCAGAAGTGTTGTATCAGTTTGGGCTGAGCTGGCCTTTTCCCCAAGCCTTTTCAGACCCGTACCATTTTACCTGGAACACTTGATGCCATCAAATATTTGACATAGGTTTGACATCAGATTTTAAGCCAATTAGTAAATTCTCAAAGGTACGGTAGAAATTGCCAAGCTTTTCCTCTTAAGCTGTAACACACTTTCCTAAGGGCATACAGGAACGCGGAAAGGCAAGCCCCTACACAGGGGCAAACCAAAGCCCTATCAGAATAGGGAATACTCTTAGAATCATAGAATGTTATGGTTTGGAGGGGGCCTTAAGGATCATTTAGTCAAAATACCCCTGCCATGGACAGGGACACCTCCCACTAGACCAGGTTGGCTAAGGCCTTATCCAACCTGGCCTCAAACACTGTCAGGGTTGGGGCATCCACAATTTCTCTGGCTAACCTGGTCCAAGGTCTCACCATCCTTCCTCACAGTAAAGAATTTCTTCCTAGTCTCTAATCTAAATTCTCACCTCTTTCAATCTGTATCCATTAGTCACTACAGTTCCTGACAAAGAGTCCCTCTTTGGCTTCCCTGCAGACCCATTTCAAATACTGGGAGGTTTCTATGAGGTATCCACAAAACCTTCTATTGCCCAGGCTGAACAGCCCAAACATTCTCAGCTTTCATAGGGCAGTCATCTTACCAACTTCATGGACTTGCTCCAACAGTTTCATGTCCTTCTTATTTTGGGGACTCCAGAGCTGGATGCAGCACTGCAGGTGGCGTCTCACCAGAGCAGAGGGGCAGAATCCCCTCCCTCACCCTGCTGGCCAGCCACGCTGCTTTGGATGCAGCCCAGGACTCCATTGGATGTCTGGGCTGTGGGCACACACTGCGCTCATGCGAGTCTTTCATCAATCATTACACCCAAATCTTTCTCTGCAGGTTGCTCTCAATCACATTTCTGCCCAATGTGCAGATGTGCCCACAGGTGTGGCTGGAAGGATGTGTAACAAGAGGATCTCTTGGCAATATTTCTCCAATCCTGGGTGCAAGCTACACGGAATGCTGTGCTAATGGAGAGGACAGTGTGGATGTTCAGATAGCCTCACCTTGAGATTCTGCTCATCACTAGGGTAAGACTCTGGTTTGGGGCAAGTTATTCTGAAGGGAATGAAACTGGCCTTTCCAGTGTTCCCAAGCACTTGCAGTTGCTGGAACGGACCGAGAATGTTCTAGGCATCAGCCTTCATTCATCTTGTGAAGTGATGCTAAAGCTCCTTCTGTGGGACAGGACAGCTGGAAAAGTGGTGTCCCAAGAGAGCACCACCTGGCTCTGAAGTGACCCAGATGGGTGGACAGCACTGAAGCCTGGGTGAGGTGGTGTCCTTGATTGTCCTGGCTGCAGTTTGGGCTTTATGGAATGGATCAGGGGAAATGGCATTGTTTGGAATTTACATGTCTGGCATGCAGTCAAAGTCACTTTTCTTTTGTAACTTTACTACACTGGGGTGAAGGAGATTTGTGAAGTTAATTAGACTCCAGATTTTAACTTTCCTCATGGGTCTTGGAAACTGGCGTTCTCCTTTTAGCTTATATGCATATAGAGCTGCTCCACATTGGACTTGGGATGCTCCTGGAATGAGAAATGGAGTGTATGACATATCTATCTGCTTTCCAGGGACTGCCTTGTCAGAGTCTGTGATTCAGCTCTTTGCCTTATGGATTAACTGGGAGTATTCATGTACTTTTAAAATTTCTTTTAAAACATTTTGCTGAGATGAAGTCTGTGCAGTTAATTAGAGCTCTGCCACTGTTCACAGAATGCTGGCTGTGCTGAGCAAAGCTCTTCAAACACCTTTTTCCTGAATGTGAACAGGCAAAGCACTGGGCTCTCATGCTTTCTTGGCAGGCAGAAGTGGTGAGGTTAGGAGCTCCTTGTTCCTGGTGGCATTTCTGTGCTGCTGGGAGACTGGCTGTGCAGCGGGGTAGAGCCAGCATTCCTCATCTCCTGGGTCTGGTAGAAGCATGGGGCAAAGAGTGGATTACTGCTTTGCCAAACACAGTCTGTCCTTACTGGGAGCCGCACATCGGAGATGTGGCACTGTGGTCAAATAATATTTTAGCAGATGTTTAATCCAAAATTTTCAGAGCTTCTAAGGAAGCTGTACCACAGCTTTGCTCCTGTGCTCAACAGCAAATTCCTTCAGACTCCCAGGCTCTTTTATCTGTGACTGGTTCATAGTCCTGTGTCCATATTTAAACCCTTTGTGATCACTTCTTCCATCCCTTGATTTCAATGCATCCTTTCCCTCTGCCCAGGGAACATCCCTCCAGCTTCTGCCCTCTTCTGAGTAAGCAGCTTTCATGCTTTGCCTATCCTTGCCCAGAGCCAGTTCTGTTCAGAAATAGATTGATTCCATTTTTCCATCTAAATGTGGAATGGTCCAGATTTGTATGTGAGAGCTGAGATCAAAAACTTGTTGTTTGCTTCTACTTAAACAAAATATGTTTTTTAAAAAAAATAATCTGAAGATGTTCCAAAATTTCTCCTGAAACATTTTTCACTTTCTTCTATTTCAAAAAAGATTAGCAGAAACATGGAACTGCTTTGGCAGTTGTGGAAATAAAATTAAAAAAACATGAGTAAAAATGCAACTGCTCAAGCCTGGGGGGCGGAGGCCGAAGAGTGTTTACTAGAAACATGCTTGCTGTGTGGCTGGGACAGCTTTCTGTTTGGGGAAATATTGCAAATCTATTCACTTTACATATGGACAAGTGGCGATATATCAGTGTGCTGCATATTGTGTGTGTACCCCGAGTACAGAAATGCCTTGTTCTCAGGAAGCTTCCATCTCTGGAGTGAAAGGCAGCAGCTATTTTTAGTAGCGTGCTGCAGCATCGCACAGGAGAGCACAGGATGATGCTGTTTCCCCAGCTCACTTCATGGATGACTCTGCTAATTTACTAAGAGAAGACTGATGACAAAACTAGTGCAACCAGAGGAGCACAGACACGGTTTCGTGCTTTTTTGGAAAAAGTCAGCAAGGTTGTGCTGGGGAGCAGTCTAAAACCAAACAACAACTTCATTGGAGAAGAGCTCATAAAGCTGTGTCCTGTAAGTGTAAATGCTTGAAATTCCAGCTTTAGAAATAAACTTTACAATGCAAAGCCTGGGCTGTTTGTCACCCAGAAGAGTGGGCATTGAGATGTAGTAGCTGGCAGTCAGGATGGAAAATGTCCCCCGTGTAAAGAGACAGAAAAAAGGACTTGCATCTTTACTCCTGCTCAAACCCCTTTCCTGAAGATTTAACAGATTCTTACCCAGGTACTGTCCTCTCTGTATCCTCAAAATGTGTGCTGCATTCCTAAGCAGCAACAACAGTCCTGTGCTTTTCTGACATGTACGATCAATTGGGAGATTAAATCCTAACGTGAAACCTTACAACAAAAGGTTGCAGCGGGCTTACAGAGTCTTGTCAGGTTGCTGGAGTTCCAAAGTCAGCATTTTGCTTGGGTGATGACACCAGGACCATCACATTTACTCTTCTGTTGACAGCTGCTCTGCTGATTTCTCTCTGCAAATGGCTGTGGGTTTTGCAAGTGTACCGGGTGAAGAGCCATGTGAGTGCAACAGAACGGTTTGTTTCTGCAGTAAATGGAAAAAACAAAATGCAAACACACAGTAGATATCTTGCCTGCTCTATTTCAATTGCTCTTTTTTTTTTTTTATAAAAAATTGTATCGCTGATGTTTGTTGGAATTTTTATGTCTTTTCCTAGTATGCATTTGTGTATTTCTTCTCTCCAGACTAGCTTCATTATAGTAAAAAAGAAGTTAGTGTGCCCAAGAAAATGCTGTTCTTGAAGATAAGAGTTGGTGAGTGAGTTACTAAAGAACATTATTTCAGCAGTTATCAGAGAATAGATACGTAAAATATAAAACTGTTTAAGCTTGGCAATAGCATCCGGGATCTGCATTTTCCTCATTAGAAGTGTTAGAGTTACTGTAAAAGCAAAGCCTAATTGCAGCTTACTCTATTTACCTGGGATTTTTTCAAAACTGAAATATACACAGAAAAACATTTGAAAATTAAGGATTTCAATGCAGTTTGAAGACCTGGGAAGAACCAGCTTTTATGAATTTTAAAAAAGCCCTGCTGGGAATGTTTTAGCAATTTGTACTGGTGCATTTATAATAATACATAGTGGTGCATAGTGGGAGTAGAAATCATGTTTCGTTGAGCATTTTTGAGCAAGGATTTTCAGTTGTATTCATTTTATAAAGATAAAAAATATCAAGAAAGTCATTCAGTCATTCGTTTTGAGCTCTGAAATTTGCATTCCTGCTGAGGAATATTGCAAATGAATTTCAGACCACTCAGGGCTGTGATTTGGTTTGTATTACCTGCCACCATAGATCTTCAGTGCCGTACACAGTTTAACATGCGACCAACATAATGGTACTACTAATGTTTCTCTTCAGAGTAGATTAAGTAAATGTTCAGCCTTTAAAAATCCATGAAAATTTCTCCTGTTCTTTAGAAGGGCCTCCCATTGTGGCCATTAAAGGAGAATGTTTGGCTTATTGATACAATGTCAGCTTCTCAAGGTGTTTCACACTCACGACTGTTTTAGAACTGACTGCTATCTGATATGCGCTACGGAAAAAGTATCTTTAGATGCTAAAACCAGTTCCCAGGTGGCAGCCTCACAGCCAGAAGTGAAAAGTGTCCTCTGGCCTTCCACCGTCAATCACCTCCCCTATCCCCATGCTTTTCTTCTAACATAAATTGGTTTCTATATAGCTTCTTCTGAAAAGAATTTCCAACTTTTAATGCATTTTGTCATTTTATGCAAACCTTTACAGCACAGTTTGCCCTTAGTTAGAGGGTGTCTGTGCTGGGTGGTGGAAGACTAAGTACTCTGTCCTTCATAAACTTTATGACAAACTTTTAAAAATAATAGTGTTAGGATAAATTTCAAAGTGTGGCCTTAGTAGTTCTCTCTAAGAGCTCTGACAGGTAAGAGCCATAAAGGTTTCTTATAATCTTTTATAGTTTTATATTCTTGCCATAAAGCGCCTGTGAAGACTACATAAAAGAGCAGCACTTTTCCACTCCTATTACAAGAGTGGTAACCTCTGGCTGAAAACAAGGTGGAGAAGGAAGAGGGTGCAATTTGGATTTACCTTAGCTTAATTCAGCAGAGCCTGTTTAAGGGATTTTTAAATTTTTTGTGGGGTCATTCTGGATGTGTATGAATTTTTTGGATTGTTTCTGTAACAACTGCTGTCTCCAAATGCTCAGCATCATTCTGCTTTGCTTACCTAAAATGAAGTCTTGCTTCTAAGTCTGTGAAGTTGCTGTAGTCTAAGCCTGGCCTGAATCTGGAATCCATATTGGCATACTTAATGGAAAATATCTCAGGGCTTAAATAACTAAGTGGTAAAGATTTTCCTTTTTGTTACCCACCCTAATTTTAAAAAAAGGAAAAAAAAAAGAAAAGGAAGAGCGAGACTTCGGTACAGTTATGCTGTATTTTATTTACATGGGCATTCTGGTGTCCAAGCTGCTGTTTCATGTAATGAAGGGACCTCTGTGTGGTGGTTCAGACACTGCAGGGCTGCAGACCTCCTGGCTCAGGTGATGCCAGCCAGATAAATCAGCAGCTCCAGCTCCATCTCAGCCGCAGAACTCGAATGAAGCGTGTGCCAGCCATCAGTTTGTCATGGCACAGCCTTGGCAGAAGGACTGGGCTCTGTACCAGGTGCCCCTGCCCAATTGTGGGGGTATTCTTGCTCAGCTTTTTGGACCAAACGATCATCAAAATCAGCCTTAAGACAGGCTTTGGACATTTACTGAAGGAAAGGGGTTGATGTTGATGGTGTTGGTTTGTTTGGCTTTTGGTGGTACGGTGTTTTTTGTTTGGCTGGTTTTTCCAATTAGGAAATCAAACCAGGTTGGCCTTGGGAATCTGTCCTGCCTTAGTCAGGTCAACACATGAGACTGGGAATGGCACTAAGGTTTGGGGCTGCTAGCAAGTAGTCTGCACCAAGAAGCAAGTGTTTTCCAGAAGCACTGGCTCTCCCGTGCCCCAAGCAAACTCTACTTTTGTTGCAGAGCACCTGCAGTATAGCTGTGAGGGCTGGCTCCTGTAAAACTGTCAGACTCGGCTGAGCTTAGCATACTGCAAACTTGTGTCTGCATTCCCGTTCCCTGACCCGACTCTGCGCTGCAATGACTGTCTCTAGAGCTAGGAGATGAGTTTGGCTTCTCCTGTCTTTAGTATGTTCATTCTTGGAATACTGCGGCAGCTATTCCAGGATACTGCTGAATCTCTAGCACAGAGCTGGGCAAGTGATCACCAAAGAAGCCTGTGAGAGAGGTAAGCCTCAAGCCAAAGGCAGTCCCCTAGGTGTGGGGGTGGCCTTCCTCTCTCTGCCAGTCCTCACTGTTCTTGCCAAACCTGCCGGTGGCAAGCTGCAAGTTAAAAATGCTCTCTTCTAGAAAGGCCCACTTACAGCCCTGCTGAGCAGCAGTTCAAAGATTGTTTTCATGCTTAGCATGTTTCACTCCTGCCTCTTCAGAGATCATGTTAATATTATCACCTCTCATCAAACATTAATCTGTACATCATTTGCCAATTGAAGCATGAGTAGGTTGCACAGATTTATTCAGCAAGCAGCAATTGCTGCCTAGACTCTGTGGTCTAGTTGTTAACAGCTGGCTGTTTGGGTTGTGTTTTTGTTAAGTGGAGAGCCTATTTATAGGCAGCAGAATACATGCACATCCTTGTCTGTGCTACTGCAGATCCTGGATAATCTCCTCTGGTACAAAAAGCCTAGTCTACCAGCTAGCATAATGTGTACTGAAATCAGCGTGGGAGAGTCAGAGGTGTTGGGTTTTGTTGGTTTTTTTTCCTCTTTCTCTCCCTATCTTGAAGCTTTGGAGCAGACTGACAGCACAGGGACAGGCTGTTTGCCTGAAAACTCGGGGCAAATGTTTCCCAGGATACAGAGGAAGATCAATGGTGGTGGTGTCTGACAAAAAAATGTCATTAAAAATATTCTTGTGGAGAAGAACCTTTTTTAACAAGGTATTTCATGTGTGTGTGCATCAGACCCCATTCTTTACCCAGAGGAATGCAAAGTTAGCTTTTGTTTGCTTCCCGAAAATTGGATGGCAAGCGAGGTATCTGTGGCAAAAGGAAGCCTGGGAGCTGTGTCCTTCCTTCTCAAGGGCTGGAGGAGAAGAGGGTGTTGACTAACTCCCAGCAGAGGAAAACCTTTCTGTGTCTGCTCACCTGATGCCATCAGTTGAGATGGGGAGCATGGCCTGGTGCCCCGAGCACCCAGGAGTTTGTCTGTGGCACTCTGCTATTCCGAGGTGCTGCTTGCCTGAGTCACTCTTTGTGCTGAAAATGAAACACTGTGATTCGAGCACAGCACACAATGAGCTGCTAATTACAAAACTGAAAACAAAGTTAAAGAGAAAAATGAGCACAGCATAATTTCACATCATGCTAAAAAGTCGCTTTTTTTTTTTAAGTTTTTTAATTCTTGGTTGTGTTAGTTTCCCTATTATGAGGTGTTATGGCAAAGACTGGGAATCTGGGTTTCTCCCTGACACACACTTGCTTCCTCCGGAGTTCACACACCTCTGGGCTGCTTTTTTTCTCCACTTCTTCAAGAAGGATTTCCCATGATCTTGCACATCATTCTACTGCTTTCATCTTCCTGCAGCGCTCTCTTCCCAACTCATACTTGCTTGCTTCATATGTACAGGAAGTCATACTTTAATTTCATCACAGCAATTATTCTGTCTGGGTGGGAGAAAAAAAAAAATCCACCAGCTGCTGTTCTGTATCGTGAAGAACACAGAACAACCTTGGCTTGTCTGCCCTTTCCTTCTCTCCCGGTCCCTTGTCACATGAGAGCCTGGAAATAGTTTCAGTAGCTTTCTTCTGTAAATTCCAGGGCACTGGAGTGAGCACAAGCACAGACTGGACTGCAGTTGACACTCACCTGTCTGCATTTCACATTCAGGCAAACAGGCACGTAAATACCGACGCACTAATCCCAAGATCTGCGAGCAGCATGCACGGCACCCTAAGGATTTATTTTTTTAACAGGATCGCAGTATGGCATCCCGCTGAGCATCACCTGTGAGGGAATACAGGAATGCACTGGCAGCGTGTTCTACCCTGACTGGCAACCACCCTAGCCCAGGATGCAAACAGGCTCCAGTGCTTTCTGCAAGGCGCTGTGCCAGCATGATACAGATGATGGGGAAGAGCTGAACACATCCTTAAAATCTCTGTGTGTATCTTCCCTGTTCTGTCACGAGAGTACCTCACAGAAATAAATAAAAGGGATGCTGTTAAGTCATGCCAGTCTAAAAAAGTCTGAAGACTCTGGCTGCCTGCCCGGTTGTGCTAGGTTTTCTAGGCTATGAGGCCTATCCCTGTGTCTGGGAAAGTACTTAACTGCTGATCCATGGACTTCTGGAGACCTGGGATGATTTCTGAAGGAGATGCTAAATGTAAATAAGAGAAGAAAGACTGATAATGGTACTTCGATCTATTCTGCAGGAATCAGCACCTCTTAAAAAATGCTGAGGTCTCTAAGCTGTGAGAAGCTGACACCTATTTTCTCATTTACAGGAACTTCAGGAGCGCTGTGGGGCACTTGATGCCAAGGTAGCGCTGCCGTTTCTCTGTCACACTGACATTGGTGGGACTTGGGTTAGTAAATCTGCAGGATCCCAGTGTCAGTGAGACTTGAGTTTGGTGTTTGGGTTGTTTGTTTTGGTTTTTTTTCTTTTTTTTTTGTGGGCGTGTTCCTTTCTCTCCATGTAGGGCTAGTAACAGGCCACTGCTTCTTCAGTTAAGTGACTTCCTGTGGTTGGGATTTGGAGATCAGTAGAGCTTTTTGTGTTGCTTTATTCTGCTGTCCTTGAATCTCTTCCGAAGTTGGTGTCTCTGAACCACCCCTAGAGTAATTGGAGGGCAGATGTTCTGTGAGGTTTGTGCTTGTTTAAACAGTAAATTAAATTTCAGGGAAGCTGTACTCGTTCACAGAGATGATGATTACGATGTTAGAACGGTACTGGTAGGCCCATACCTCCAGCCCCGTGGGAGTCCTTAATGGAAAAAAACAAGGAGCTGTAACATCACTGACCTTGGGGTGTGTGGGGGAAACACCAACCTGCTGAAACCTTCCCCCTGCCACGCTCCGGCACGGAGGGCTTCAATGAAGAAGGCAAATGGGGCGAATTTTTGCTGAGGAGAAAGCACAGGCAAGTGTGGGAATGTTTCTAGAGTGGAAGCAAGCCCCTGACGGTATTCGAATGTGTGTAACTTTTAAATGAAAATGAGAAACGAGCCCAAGCTGAATTTCAATTATCGTTAAGATATAAATTAAAAATAGACTTGAAGCTTCAGATTAAAATGTTCATTTTTGACTACGTCGTTTTGACTTTGCTACATGAGCTTTCCTTGTGTTTTGATATTGTCAAAATCACTTTACAGCAACAGGTCCCAGTAGATTATAGTAACACCTTATAATATTTTAGTTTGTTAAATTAAAGGTTTACAGTGGGAGGCTGTGGTTTGGAAATCACGCTTCCCCGAGTCTGGGAGGGGGGAGGAAGAAGGGGGCTGGCTGTGGGCTCCCTAAGAGGAAGGGCAGGGAAGGAGGGGGCATTGCGGTGTGTCTTATTGTCACTTTCGGTGCCAGCCTCTGACTGCGAGCGGCAGCAGGAGCCCAGAACAGCGCAAAGCCTGCCTAAAAAACAAATTCCCCCTTTCTGGGTGGGTCAATTGGAGCCATCCCAGGTTTGCCTCTATGCGTTCCTATGCGGCATAAGCATATATCCCTTGTCTGCTGCTCTCTCCTCGCTGCCCGTTCTGCTTCGCTTCCCTTCTGACCACACCCGCGCACTCTCGCTAGGGTTGGGATTTGGCACAGAGTCGGCTCTAAAGGCCGGCTGTGTTTCCCCTGCCCCTCCACCATGGTGGGTTTTTCTGGGGGGGTGAGTGTTCAGGGTATGGTTTGGNCTATGCGGCATAAGCATATATCCCTTGTCTGCTGCTCTCTCCTCGCTGCCCGTTCTGCTTCGCTTCCCTTCTGACCACCCCTGCGCACTCTCGCTAGGGCTGGGATTCGGCACAGAGTCGGCTCTAAAGGCCGGCTGTGTTTCCCCTGCCCCTCCACCATGGTGGGTTTTTCTGGGGGGGGGGTGAGTGTTCAAGGTATGGTTTGGTCTTTGACCTCCTCCTCGTTTCTCGCCAGGGCTCGCCCGTGGGCTGCGCTGCCTTCGCGCCCCTGCCCGCGGTCGGGGTTGGTCAAGGCCGAGACTCCCGCGGCTCGNGGTGCAGGTGCTCTGTCACGTGTTTGTATCTCGCGCGGGTGCGGGGGCCCAGGTCTCGTGCCTTGTCGCGTGCCCGTGTCTGGCGCAGGTGCGCGTGCCCTTTCACGTGCCTGGCTCTCGCGCAGTTGCGCGTGCGCGGTCTCGTGCCGACGCTCGTGCCCCGTCGCGCGCCGGGTCTCGCGGCCGGTCGCGNCCGGCCGCGGCTCTGAGGGGACTCGGGGGGGGCTGTGCGGGCACTTCCAGCGCAGTGTCCCGCCAGTGATTCTCGATGAAGATTAATCCCCCCTTCCGACCCCCGCTATTTTGTGTAGTTTTCTAAGCTATTTTAAACCCTTTCCCTACTCCCCTCGGCACGGGGGATTGGTCGTGGGGATCCGGCCGCGCGCTGCCGCTCGGGCCGGGGACACAGGGGACAAAAGGGGACAAAGGCCGCGCCGAGAGAGCGCAGCGGGGCGGGCGGGTGCGAGGTGCGAAGCGCGGCTGAAAGAGTGCCCGCCCTTCCGCGGGGCAGCCTGCGCCTCACTCGCTTCTGGGCGGAACCTGCCCTTCAACTCTCTTTAGAGAGGAGTTTCTCACTTCAGCCACGAGGAGGATAAAGAATCCCCTGGGTGCTGCTGTGTAATTATACCTGGAGCTGGAAAGGCTCTCCTTGTAATACTTAGCTCGGTCCTCTCTACTGAAAATTGAGTTCGTGGTAATATGTGGGCAAATGGTCGCGCGCCTAAAATTGGGTTTGTGGTAATACGTGTACAAAGGGGTCATGTTTTTAGTGTTGAAAAGCCCAACTTTTTACATTTTGGAAACGTATTATCATCTCTCGTTTCTACTTCATTTGACTAAACAAACAAGTATTTTAACATTTCCTCCTCATTAATGTTTTCCCAACCTTATCGGCCTTTCTGGCCCTCTGTGTATTCCCTCCTGTTTAGTCACACATCCCATAGTTCGCCACACTGAAATAAATGCAAGCATCGCGTAATTGCCAGCGTAACATGAAGTGATCGCATCTACTCTTGAGTGCCTGCAGCGTGACCTTATGAAATCTTTGGGAGCATTTCTACATTTATCGTAGCGTAGGATTTTCTCTTTTTTTCCAGGCTGGAATCCCTACAGCAGTGTTTCTCAATCACCCAATTTTGAATAACTGTCTAATAAACTTAAGTGAATCTCTGTCCTCTACATGCCATGAAGCATTGCTTAGGGCTCAGACAAGACTGTCTCTGTTCAGTTAGTCTCTAGCGTGTTAAAAAGGAAGTTCTGGATTTTTGGTTTTTTTGTTGGTTTTTTTTTT